>OZ012735.1:877834230-878004994 GCA_963859935.3 Lathyrus sativus
TTTCACAGTGTTGCTCAACTAGATATATGGACAAAAGCATGATAACACCTTGAGTTAACAAAACTCAAACACTAAAATAAGTTAACAAACATGTGTAACACAAGTACAAAACAATCTCACAAGATTAAATCAAAAAGAAGTTGAGGAAAACTCAAAAAGACGCATGGTAAAAACCCTAAAAGCAACATGACTTTCAAGTGGTATAAATTATTTCTAGGATGAATATCCTTGAATTGTCTTCTCACTATGTGAAAGTAGACATGATAAGTAAAATTTTGAAAAAACAATGGATCAAAAATGTTGAAAAATAAAGAAGTTATGAAATTTTCAAATTTGTGAAGAAAATATGAAAAATCAAGTAATTAAAAAAAAGAAGGGGTGCATTTGGTAGGTGTTGAACCTACCACCTTTGGATCACAAGTGTAAAACTTCACCAACTCAGCCAATGTGTGTGTGTGTGAAAAATCATGGTGAGAGAGAGATATATGCTAAAACATGGAAAATGCTAGAAAATAACAAAAGAGATGATCTCCACACGGTTCAGACTCAGGTCAAGAGGCACGACAAGATACGTGAGCGCATAGGTCACGACCACTGGGGTGGTGATACATCCATTGTATCAAGCCACCCCAGAAATAGGTAAACCTCAAGGTTTAAAATCTGGGCAAGAACAAGGCAAACCAAACAAGCACAAATTGTTAAAACGTGACCAATCCAATCTTAGTTAAAACAACATGGATTTTAGTAAACCTTGGGTCTAAATTCATTAGAATTGAATGAGGAATTCAAATATGCTTTCATTTTTCTCAAAAGATGGACACAAATCAAAATTCGAAGCCAACTGCATGTTGAGTGTTTGAAATGCATTTTGGAAATTTAAGTGAAACATGAACATGCTTACACTGATTTAAAGTTATGCACACATCAAAAATATGTTATAGACAAGGTCTGGGAAGAAGAATGCATAAAAATAAAACTAGATTTGAAAATGGCATGTGAGTTGCAAAGTGGAACACGAGTTGGAAACAGGTTGTAACAGATCCAAAATCAAAACAAAGCTTCAATCAATACTCATTCAAAACACAACGCATCATGGATTAAGCACAAAAGGGGAACTCTAATTTAAGACTGCCAACACTAAGAATCTTGAAGTCTAGGAGGTTGTCATAACATGTTGCAACAGAATTAGAACATGATTTTTATCTTAATCAAAGCAAAACAAATGCAGTGTGGTTTATGGATTAAGGCAATAAGGCCTATGATAACAATCAACAACACTAATGACAGAACTTCATCCCTCATACTCAACACATTATAGCATGGCATGTACCAAACATAAACACATCCAAAATAGCTCTTAGATCCACATAAAAACTGTTCTGAATAGACCCTTCACAAAATGCACATGTCATGCCATCACAATTCATCAATGTTTTCAAAAGAAAAAACTACTCTAAATCTAAGCCTCACACCTAGACTCAACAGAACCAACAACATTATTCACAAATAATGGAATAGCTTGTCATTCAAATCCAACATCCATCCAAAAACAGTTGCAAGCAATCTTCTCTATGTTCAAACATGACATGGAGCAAATCTCACACAGCAGAATCACATTATATAATGGTTAACAAGATGTTTAAACATGATGATGATCAAAGCAAAGTCAAATCTGGAAGATTTACACATGGACTACATTTGCTTCAAGCACATTTCAGCAAAAGCATACAAAACATGTTTATGACAGTTCATGAGAGGGATAGTGATTACTAACCTCTTGTATACCTCCAAGCAAGCTTATGCAGCAGAGAAAACCTTGAAGAATTCCAGCTGAATATCCAACCAATGTATTGATGAACCAAACAGCTTTCTTACACTTGAAGTAAATGAGGGAACTTTGTGATAGATCTCAAAACAAGTGATGCAGAGATTTTTGAATGTTTGGATAGTTGGTACACCTCAAACCAAAGGTATTTGGAGTGTTGAGATGGGTGAAACAGGCCTGAGCAAAGGTTTGTCTGATTTTGTGTGGAAAGTCAAAGATTCCTTGGTTGAGAGTTGACTTTTGAGAAAATGGAGTTCTTGACTGGTTTAAGAGCTTGAACACCTTCTACACATCATTTGTGGATTGTGCAGATGGTTTTTGATGATTTTTAGTGTATGGAAATGGTTTTGGAAGGCCAACTGCTCAAGGCAGATTTTTAGGAATTTGGTGAACTTGCTTGGTTTTCAAGAAAGTGGAAGGAAAGGTTTCTTTGTGAGTTTTCTCTGGTTTTGTGAGATTTCTCTTGTGTGTAATGATGCATAGAAAAGGCCTCTATTTATAGAGGAGGCGAGGCTTGGCAGATTTTGAAAAAATGAGGTGGCTTTGGCTTTTGGAGGGAGAAAGGAGCAAATCTGTCCAAGATCTTGATGCAGCTGGTTTTCCAAGTTCTTGATGTATTTTGATGCACAATACAAGTTGTATGAGGGTAATAGGAAGTGATTAAAGTGTGGCTAGAGACTAAGGGGACTGCTACTGCAGATTTCCTGCAAGTTCTTGATTTTCTTTGATTATAATAATACCACTTGGTTGCAACTTGCTCATATCCTTCAATCCTTCTGCATTTTCACTCATCACATACTCTAGACATCATATAAAATGCTAATCAATATTTGGAAATCAGTTAGATGGTTGGCAAGTTGGTTTATGTCAAGTTTGAGAAGGTGCACTTCAAGTGCTTGAACCCTAACTTCCCTCCTTCGAAACTCCTAGCTCACAAATGGTATGAAGGATTTCTTGAAATTTTTGCAAACCCCTCATCATGCTCTACAAATTTCATGTTTTGGGTTTTTTCAAATTCCAAGTGGAACTAGGTCAAAAACACCCTTGCAGTTGGCTGAAAACATGACTTGAAAAGTGTTAAAACCATGAAATTTCACTAAGTGTTTTTCCCTCTTGCATTGATTTTGATCATAACTCCAAATCTATTCATTTTTTGCACATAGGTCACTTTTTCACTTTTTTAGGGCTTTTCAAGACCTTTCCAACAAGATTTGAACCACTCCAATTGGATTTGTGGTTAAAAAGTTATGGTCTTGCCCCTTTCAAAACCCTAATTTCCTGGTTTTTTTTATTACTCTTCAATCCTTGATCCAATGGTAATAAAAATTCATGGATAGATGTGATATAACATTAGGAACATGATTGCCTTCAATTTTGGGTCAAACCCAGTTGGTCAATGAGTTGACTTTTCAGTCAGACGAACCGATCGATCGAAAAAACTCTGAATCGGCTGTTGGTGTTCTGGGTCCCTTGGGGTCTTGGAACTTCTTGAGTGGACTTAAACAAGTCATATAATCTCCATGGACCATGATTCCATCATTGGAGTACCATTTAAATCCAAAGTCAAACCACAGTTGACTTTTCCTGATCAGAAACCCTAATCGGGGGTTTTGGACTGCACTGCTCCTCTTCTTTGGGTGATAATCTCATACTGGATTCATAATTGATCCAATGTAGGACCTTTTATGGTGTGGTGTATTGTCTCATGGAGAATCAGTCCAAGACCTTGACTGATCAAACTATTGAAACCCTGATTCCTGACTGTATGGAATCCTAATTCACCTGCATCTTGATAAAGGCAAACTTGAAATAGGTTAAGGTTAGATAATTAATGTTGATGTTCCTAGAATAATGATGAAGATCTAAGGGTTAAAATTTGGATTACAACAATTTCCCCTATTTAAATATCTTCACTGGATGGCAATGAAAGATGACAATCCTCATGGAATCATAGTGAAAGATATTTAAGTATAGCAAACTAAAAATTTTGCCCCTTAGATACGATGGCATATAAAAAGAAAAATGAGAAACATGCAATGAATTCTAAATGATGCTTTATGATGCTAGAATGCAAGACAAATGCTGACACACAAGAAGCAATAAAAGAACGGCAAGACAACAAGTAACTACTCACATAGGACCCGACACACTGGGGAAAGATCCAAGGTATAACAAGCAATAGTTCATACATGATTAATGATGATATTAAAGGGGATCTTCCACACAGGGACACAAACTCCAATGGGGAAGACAAATCTTTAATGGGGAAGAAGGGGGAACTCTGCTGGGGAAAAAGGAAAATCTCCACCGGGAATAAGGCACGATCCTCACTAGGGACAAACCAAATGAAGAGCTTCCTGTAACGAAGAGTTTGAACGAGATCTTTAGGAAAAGACTAGAAACAAGACCAGACGCACCGGGGATGCTAGTAACCACTAGATCTTCGAGACTCGACTGGGGATACCAAAGCTCCGCTGGGGATACTGGTGACAACCAGAACTTCCTACCAATAAAAATTGATTTTAAATAGTTCCAGTAACTAATGGACTTATTGGGGATGCTAGTAACGACTAGACTTCCAGGGGAGAAAGGTGAGAACCATAGCAATGATACCAATAACAATCGGGTTAAGACGACGCCAGTAACTACTGGACTTCAACGGGGAATCAGTAACAACCGAGCCAAGATACCAATATAAATTGGTTCTAAACAATGCCAGTAACCACTGGACTTCAGGATGATTGGTGATTACAAAATCAAGGTACCAATAACAATTGGATTTGAGCGATGCCAGTAACCACTGTACTTACAAAGACTGGTAACAACCAAATCAAATATACCAATAACAATTGGATTTGAGTGATACCAGTAACCACTGGAATTACAAAGACTGGTAACAACCAAATCAAATATACCAATAACAATTGGATTTGAGCGATGCCAGTAACCACTGGACTTCAAATGACTGGTGTTGCGGTGGAAATAGGATATCAAATTATTAATTAATTTGAATCGCAATTCAATTCACAACCGCTCTTTGATTTATCCGAAGGAAAAGGTCAAAAGAGGGAAAACCTATTTTGCATCGTAAACACAATGCGGGGAAAGATCTAGGGTTCGGGGGTTGGTTAAATTTAGGGAAGGTATTAGCACCCTAAACTTCTGTAGTACTCTACAGGAACCTTTTGTTCAGATGTTTACTATTTGCTTTATTTATTTGCTTAAGGTATATGTACAAAGGATTAAAAGTGAGAAAAGAGACCTAAGGGGTTAATTCTAAGTTTACTCGGCAAGACATCGCATCTTGTGCCTACGTATCCTTACGGGAGTGGAATCAGAGTAATCGTAGTTCCCCTCAAAAGGGAGGTTAAAGACTTCTTGACTGTGGTCAAGGTCTCAAGGGGAATAAACGCATCTTAAGGACACGCTTACGTGGAGTGTAGAAACTCCAAATCTCTACGTTGAATTGTTAAGTTGTAATTAGGGTTAAATTAGGGATTCCACGGCAGGAAACCCTAAAATGAGCGCGGCGGCTCTTTGACCTAATGCTAGGGGTAAAATTGTAATTTTGCCTGCGGCGAGGCATTTGTGAAAATTAGGGTTTGTAGTTTGTAGTTTTGAGGATTTGAAATTGAATGTGTGAAGTTTTACGGACTATTGGCGCGGCGGCCAAACAGTTAGACCTAACCTTCGGATGTGTGCAATGTGACAGAAATAATGGTAAACGCGTGAGATAATTGAATTGCAAACAGAGAGATAATGTCATAATTTAAACCATGCAAGCAGAAATTTAAAGGCAGAATTTAAAGAGCGATTGTTAAGTTCGCGAGGTTACATGAGAGGAGCAGATACAATATGATAATGAAATTTGAATTGAACAATAATAAAATAAAATAAATAACGGTTCTAGTTATTATAAAAAAAAAGATTTTAGTTATTATTTTAAATTTATCTAAAAAAAATTTTTTCTTAAAAATAATAGGTTTTCATATTAATTTGGAAAAGATGTTAATGTTATTTATTTTAAAAAACAGATTTTTATATTATAACAAGTTTTAATAAATTAATGATAACAATAATAATAATAATGGTAATAATAATGATAATAATGATAATAATAATAAATAATGATAATAATAATACTAATAATAAAAATAATATTAATAATAATAATAATAATAATAATAAAGCAATAATGAATTTTAAATGTGCCAAATAACCCAACAATGTTGCTAACGCAGAAATACGCTCATCGCAACCAGATCTAAATCGGACGAAACAAAATTTATCGCAAAGAAAAAGAAATTAAGCAAAAAATAGTATTATTGCTCACACAAAAATGCGATCATCGCAACCAGATCGAACTAACACAAATGTCACGTGTCATGCACACAAATGTGCAAACATCGTATCGACATAATTCGATCAAAAATTAATCTTATATATATAAACTCTAACAATTTAAAAATTATATATATATAAACGTAACAGTAATAGATAAAGAAAAAGAAATAACGGTAAAAGATGAAGAAAAAGAAATAACGGTAAAAGATGAAGAAAAAGAAACAACGGTAAAAGATGAAGAAAAAGAAACAACAGTAATAGATGAAGGAAAAGAAATAACGGTAAACGATGAAGAAAAAGAAACAATAGTAATGGATGAAGAAGAAAACTAAATAACGACAAACGGCACTCACTCCTCTTAGGTTTTTTCATTCTCCCCTTTTTCCAACAAGGCAACACATGAATATATAGGGAACAAATTAGGGTTAACACCAAATTGTCAATAATGTCCCTAAAGCCCATTTTAAAGCCCAAACTAAATAATTAGTTAAGAAAAAATAAAATTTAAATAATTTAAAATAATTAAAATAAACTTAAAATAATTAAAAGATGAAGAAAAAGAAATAACGGTAAAAGATGAAGAAAAAGAAACAACGGTAAAAGATGAAGAAAAAGAAACAACAGTAATAGATGAAGGAAAAGAAATAACGGTAAACGATGAAGAAAAAGAAACAATAGTAATGGATGAAGAAGAAAACTAAATAACGGCAAACGGCACTCACTCCTCTTAGGTTTTTTCATTCTCCCCTTTTTCCAACAAGGCAACACATGAATATATAGGGAACAAATTAGGGTTAACACCAAATTGTCAATAATGTCCCTAAAGCCCATTTTAAAGCCCAAACTAAATAATTAGTTAAGAAAAAATAAAATTTAAATAATTTAAAATAATTAAAATAAACTTAAAATAAAAACTAATAATCCTATTGATTCCTAAAATCAAAAATATTATAAAAACAACAAAATTTTTTTCAATATTTTTTATTTTATGATTTTTTGGATATTTTTATGAATAATTTAGAAAAAAGTGAAAAAAATAATATTTTAAAAAAATGATTTAATTAAAATACGGAAATAATAATTAAATAATAATAAAAAACTATTTTTGTTATTTTTTAATGAAAGATAGAAAAATTTAGAGTAAAAATAATAAAAAACAAAAAAAAGTGACAAAGGTGAGATTTGAACTCTCAACCTCTCACACTCATAACTCCTTACACACGTCCTCCTGCCAATTGTGCCATTTTTACTTTTTTAAAAAAAATGCATGCCATATGATATTTACCTGCAAAAAGTCAAACGACTACACAAATTTGTTAGTAATTGATTAAATGCAATAAAAATGCAATGAAATGCGACGACAAATCTTAGGGCAAAATTTGGGGTATTACAGTTGCCCCTATTTAAATAACTACACCGGATGATTTGAGTGACGGAGACTCGAGGAATCATGGTGGAGGGATTTAAATATAGATAACCGAAAAGTTTGCCCTTATATGTGGCGATATGCAATGTTATGGATCAAACAAGACTAATGCAGACAATGCCATGAATATGATATGATGTGTATGCTGGAATGATGAGTGCGAAAATGCTGACGAATACGACGACACAGGGACAAATGCTACGAGAAGAACACACTGGGGAAAACGACGCGCTGGGACACAGTACAACACTGGGGAATTCTAAAATGATGGTCAGCTGGTGCGAACACGACCAATTATCATTTTTAGACCGGGAACGAGATTCTCAAATGGAGATGGCACCTATGAGACGACCTCCACTGGGGAATCTAAAAGTAAAACTGGATCATGTACGACTGCAAGATCGATTACAGAATGCTGGAGCATTGAGCAAAGAATAACATCCAAGCTTCTGTAAACTATCTCTCGTGACAGGATCAAACGGACTTTTCGGGAATCCGTAGCAAATATACAGGGTAAAAAAGAACCGGCTGTATGCCAAAATAAATGGACTTTTAGAATAAGATCCTTAAATGGAGATGGCACCTATGAGATGACCTCCACTTGGGAATGTCTAATAATAATTGGACCTACACGATTGCAAGATCGATCACAGAATGCTGGAGCATTGAGCAAAGAATAACATCCAAGCTTCTATAACCTATCCCTCGTGGTGGGATCGAATGGATTTTCGGAAATCCGTATCAAATATACAGGGTAAAGACCGACTGTATGCCAAAGTAAATGGACTTTAATGGGAAATGCCCCGATAAGCTTCTCGAGGGAGAACTGTCACTTATCGTTGGAAGGGACTTACATGCCAAAACGAATAAGCACTCAAATAAAGAGGTTGCTGCTTATCTGATATATAAATCTTCTCATATTTAAGGTCGGTGCCTGGAATACGATTTTGATTTTTCTTAAAGGGTAAACTGAACTTCCTCATACTTCAAGATCGTGCTCTCCTGAATATGATTCCGCTCCTTCTTTTACTAAAGGGTAAATGAACTTCCTCATACTTCACGATCGTGCTCTCCTGAATATGATTCCGCTCCTTCTTTTACTAAAGGGTAAATGAACTTCTTCATACTTCAAGATCGTGCTCTCCTGAATATGATTCCGCTCCTTCTTTTACTAAAGGGTAAATGAACTTCCTCATACTTCAAGATCGTGCTCTCCTGAATATGATTCCGCTCCTTCTTTTACTAAAGGGTAAATGAACTTCCTCATACTTCAAGATCGTGCTCTCCTGAATATGATTCCGCTCCTTCTTTTACTAAAGGGTAAATGAACTTCCTCATACTTCAAGATCGTGCTCTCCTGAATATGATTTTGCTCCTTCTTTTACTAAAGGGTAAATGAACTTCTTCATACTTCAAGATCGTGCTCTCCTGAATATGATTCCGCTCCTTCTTTTACTAAAGGGTAAATGAACTTCTTCATACTTCAAGATCGTGCTCTCCTGAATATGATTCCGCTCAAACCCCCCCGTACTTCAAGATCGTGCTCTCTTGAATACGATTTGGTTCAAACCTCCCTATACTTCAAGACAACAGGGAAAATGGAAGCCCAACTGCTCCATGGAGATGGCCATTTGCTGCAAGTCATAACGAAGATAGGATCGGCTTCTTAGGTGAGAAATGTTGCATACTGATGCTGTAGGATGTAAGGTTGTAAAGTGTTGTACTGATAGATTTTCCAGGCGTGAACTGGCGTATATCTGTAAAGGCTTGTGATTGATTTTCTTGAAAGATAGTGCAAAATAAATGCACATCCGGGTATAATGATAAGCTTCTCAGGCGAGAACAGTCGCATATCTGCCAAGGTAGGGTGGAAATCTTTAGATGGTGCAAAATAAATGCACGTCCGGTTGGGCTCGACGACCGACAAGACTGAGATTCAATCTAGGATTGAGCTAGAAAGAAAACTGGTAATCAAGACTTCATCGAGGGAATGAACTCGAAGGGTAAATATCTTATCCTGGCGAGGAAAGATAGCTGAAGTAACCGTCGTCCACGAGGATCGAGCTCCGTAGGGAAACTTGGAAACACATATGTATTTTATGCTTAGGGCTGACAATCTATTTGAAGAGAATGGACGAACCCAGTTACTCGGCGGTAACGACCAATGATAGAGACACAATGAACCTGTGCATGTTAACGCGTATGTTAATGAATATGTTAATATGAATGTATGTTATTGTCTATGTAGTTAAATATGCAAGATGTTATGAAATGAGTATGCCATAAGTATGTAATGAGTATGTAATGAATATGTAATGAGTATGTAATGAATATGTAACGTGATGCTTATGCCCTTGCGTATACTGACGAAACAGACTAGAGACGAGGGATGAAATAAACATCCCGACGGAGATACCCTGCGTTCTCTGCAACCAATACGTCAATCATGGGTAAGAAAGATCAATGGTAGAACCACATCTAGTTTTAAAGTTCTGAACTCTCTGGGGAGAAGGTAATTTGTTCGGGTGCACAGTATCATGTCTTCACATGGGGAGAAGAAAACCTGAGGGACACTTTTGAGTTACCCAAGAAAAAGTTGTCAGCTTATAGTCTCTCTGGGGACTGTGATGAGGCAATAGTTTAGGAGCCTGTTGCAACACTGAGGTTTACTGGGGAATGAAGGCCGCTGTGAGTAAAATCCCTCGGGTGCACGAAGAAAAGTTGTGACCACATAGTTTTGATCTTGAAGGACCTTATAGTAGTCGCCATTTGTTTCTTTAAAAAACACGGTGCCTCGGGATACTTGTGTTGTGAGGTAGGGTCATCTCAAGAGGATTTTATAGAGAACACGGAGTCTGGTTGCCCCACTGTTTTCAAACTCTTTGAGAGATTCATCAGGTCTTGACGTAACTGGCACAAAATTAATCGTGTTACGACGAAATCTTTGAGAAATAGCTCTTAAGAACGTCAGACTCGCGTTGGTAAGCGAACTGGGAAACTGCCTGCCCCTGTTTAGCAGGATCTTCAAGTGCCACGGGTTATGTTCATATGTAAATCTCTAAGATATCAAGCAAAGTCGTCATGCCCGAAATGCCTATCCTGAGCTTGTCAATGTACACATATATTTGTCCTGAATTTTTGTTTTGAAAAAAGATATCGCGATAACTTGTGACCGAAATCACTAGTCAGGATATAAGTTTTAATTATAATGCCAACATGAATTTTTTCTGAGCATAGCTCGTAGGAGTCAGGAAACGTGATCTTGTCAAGTATGCTTTCAACCGAAGTCCTACTTCAATTAGGTCTTTTAAAGGTTGTATCGTGGCTCGGTTCACGGTTTAAGAAACAAAGGATAAAGGCTCAAAGTTATATTTGTACCCACCCATTCTTCGTGATGTTCTCCAATCCTAATTCAGTTAACCGGATACGAACGCTCATATCTCAAGCGGATTTGCTATGGTCGAGAACTTATCAAGGCTTTGGACATGGCAGTCACTCACCTATTTCTTTTGGCAATTGGTCACACGACCTTGTTCTTTATAGGGGTTCTAAAAACTACTGGTTTGTTGTTCTTATTCCCTAACTTTTGCCTGGACAGCGTCTATTGATTTGACTTTGGAGTCCAGCGGGATGCCCCAGTTTTGCCTAAGTCTCCTTCATAGGTTTTGACTTAGCGGGCTTTTATTATTATTTTTTGAATATTCTTTTATGCACAAGTCGTGTAAATCTTTCGAAAGGCTTGTGACTGCCCCACTCCTTAGGTAACCGAGGGATAACCATTGTATTGGACTTCTTAAGATGCTAAGGATAAATTCTCGAAGGTTGGCTCTTCCTTTTTAAGAGTCTAAGCGCTCGATCGGTTTAACTGAAACCTACCCTGCCCCAGGTTAGGATGAAGGTTCTTAAAAAGAAAGAAAAACTCCTACTTCAAGGCTCAAAGGGTTGACTAGGGATTAACATCCTTATATCTCCAGTGTTTGGGATTTGAAACAATGCCTTACATCATCAGCGGGTTTCAATCGAAAGCATACGACAAGAAATCTGACGTTTTGGGTTCGTCATCCTCCCCCCAATTCTCCATCAGAACAAGAGATCGGGTAAAGTTGGCAATATGATTTATGAAAACGTTTTTTTGAATGAGTGAAACGAATGGATTTATTCAAGACAAACATATGCATTGCATTAATTAATCAAAGATAAACAAGTTCGTACATGCTAAATATGCTTAATCAAAGAGAAGTACATATAAATAAACAAATGAACTATCGGAAAAATCCTTCTAAATGTTTATGAAATCTTGCATTCAAACGTAACAGTTTCCTTTGGCGGAGCCTCAATGGGAAGGACGTCTGGTTCATGATCACTGTGAGTCGTCATGGCTTGCCCCAGTTACGCTGGTCACATCTTCAACAGTTTTCAGTCGTTGCTTCAAAATAACTTTCCCAGATTCTTTGTTGATCCCGGCCATATCATCTTGAGGATTGCTGAAATGAAGCGAGCTAGGCCTTTGAATAATTACTGGATTCGGCTGATTTGCTGAGAGGTCAACATACTTTGCAGAATTCGAACTCGACAAGTGAGGGACCCCGAGAGGAATCTCGATCTTCGGCTGAGCATTGCTAAAAGACAACTTCTTCGCTTCTAGCAAATTTCTGACAACTTTCTTAAGAGCATAGCAATTCTCTAGATCATGGTCGGGCGCACCCTCATGAAATAAACAATGAGCGGCCGCATTGTAACCTGCAGGCGGAGGACCCAAAGCACGGGTGGTAATCAGACCCTGTTGTACCAAATGGGGGTATAACTCAGTGAAAGCCATCGGAATTGGAGGACAAGGCTTATACTGACTCTTACGGGGATAAGGAACCTGATCCTGTGATTGCTGGTGAACAGGAGCGTTGGGCACTCGTTGACTGTTGACAGGCACTTGCATGGACGGATAACCGGAAGGTTGTTGATAAATCGGTGCCTGATACACCGGAGCTGACTGCACAGGCTGGTATGTAGGAAACTGCTGATCGAAAGGAGGTGCAACAGTAGCTACACAGGGTTGTTGGACATATGGAAATGGATAACCTTGAACATAACTCTGCTGATGTTGCCAGGGTTGAGGAGTAGCTATTTTGCGGTTCCTCGAACGTGCAGGTCCTTTACCATGGTCGGAGTTAGGGGTTTTGCACTTTGGAGGGGTAGCTCGTCGAACTGGTCGAGCACTAGGATGCACCAAACCGGATTGAAGACCGTGAGGAGGTACATTCTCGACAGTAACAGCTGGTTGAGATTCCATAACGGTATTAGTAGTCTCAGAAACAACAGTAGACTGAGCATCCACCTTCACACTAAGAGCTCGTAGCATCTCCATAATCTGTCCTACACTTCCTCGAAGATCTTCGAGTTCATGGCTGATACGGTTGATCTCTTGGTTTTGATCTTCCATCCTTTTGAAGGGTCGTATTGATGCAGAGAACTCAGGGTGACAAAACTGGAAGGTGAGAAAGCCGCGTATGAGAAATCGGGAGACACATGCAATGCAAAAGTATGATGCTAAAATGCGAGTGCAAATGAAGATTTCATGGAATTCAAATATTCACGAATATTGTGGAATACCAAGGAAACTTTTAATTCATTGAAGACAAATTACAAATAATATTCTTGCAACCAAAATAGCTAAATAAAAGCCTAGAAAATCCTAGATAAGCATCTTCCACAGCTTCAGTGAGCATTCGGAGATCCGGAGGAAAATAAATATTCGTAGAGCCTTCTCTTCTTGTAGGATTGTATCTCATCATTCTTCGACTGAATCTGCTTCTGAAGTTCTTCATACTCGCTGACCATCACATGGTATTTGTTCTTCCATGATTCTGTTTCGCGTTGTGATCTTTTCAAAGTAATCTTCAAAGTCTCAACTTCAGTCATGGACAGGTTCTTCTCTTTGAGGTAAAGGATCTTGGCGAGAGTAGGGCATCTTCAACTCAATAGCTCTTCCTCGGACCCATTGAAGGTATGGTTCCATGGACACACAATTAGGTCTGCCCAAACTTTCTTTGTCTTTCCTATGCAGATGATTCCAAGAAGATAGAATCTGATCTTGAAGCTTTTTGTCGTGTTTGAAAAAGATTTTCTCTACATGAACACCTTTAGGCGGTTCTTTCAAGGGATATCCCAACTGTCGGCGAGCTAGGACTGGATTGTAGCTAATTCCTCCATTGAAACTGAGCAAAGGCACATTGTTGAATTTTCCACAACTATCAATGATCGATATCCCATCATACATGCGATTATACCAATCAATATCAGAGTGAGTCAAGGCCATAACTTTTTGCGACCAACGTTCTTGATTAGGTCTCCAGAACGGACCGGACTTGGGTAAGTGAGAAATAAACCACTTGTATAGTAATGGCACACAACACGTAATCATTCCTCCACCATGAAAGTTTCGAAGATGTATTGAATGATAAGTATTACCCAATAGCGTTGGAATTGGATTTCTCCTCATGAAGGTCTTGATTGCATTAAGGTCCACAAACCCCTCAAAACTAGGAAAAAGCAGCAACCCATAAATAAGCAAAGCAAATATTGTCTCAAAGGCAAACATGTCTTTATGATCGGCATAAAATTGGGCCTTCTTAATTAGGAAGTCCCTGAGAAAAGCGGAGGTCCCCCCTTTAGTGATCATATTGTTTTTGACATCGGATATCTTCAGACAAATGGCTTTAGCAATATCTCGTTCTTTAGGGTCTTTCTCCAAGAAAGGGAATGGAGACTTATCCAAGATAGGTAATCCCACCAACTGAGAGTACTCTTCTAAGGTAGGTAAAAGCTGATAATCTGGAAAGGTGAAGCAGTGATAATCTGGATCATAAAACTGTAGCAAAGTCACAAGAAGTCCTTTGTTTACTTGAACCTTCAACAAAGACAATAGCCTTCCATATCTGTTTTGGAACTTTTCTGGATCTTGAACCAAATCTCTTAGCTTCTCTAGGACTTCCAAATTAAAACCCTTAAAAGTAAATTTCAAGTATGCTTCCTAGAGTGATCCATGGTATCCTGCAATATTCATAAATAGAGTCTGAATTCCATGAAGTCTTAATGTAATATGATGCTTTAGGGATGCAATGCATGAAAACACATAAAGTCCTAGGTTAAAGGAACGTGAGTGGAGTTAAGGTCTACCCATCCCCAAAAGGAGTGTACTATAGGTTAGTTGTACCTGCAGAACAAGGTTCTAAAAAGTGCCCAAAGTCATCAGCCCATCTTTCGGATATTATCAACCTTCCGATTGACTCGGGGGTTTATAATATTCTCAAGAGAACCTCTTTTGAGTGTAGTATCGCGTAGCAACCATGGTAGGATTACTCCCACATAGTTCCCGCACTACGTCCTAAATAAGGCCGAGGTGGTGTAAAGGTACTACGGTTCCCAATATCACAGACTCCAATCGACCATGGAAAAAGTTTTCACGATTACTCGTTCAACCGAACCATTTTCGAAAAGGTCTCAACTGAGCGGTGATTCTCGAATCAGCTTGGTCGGGATTCAACTCCCTATAAGCCTCATCGAATATATCCCCATCCTATAATAATGTCACTAGTCCGGGCGTAGGACTTATCTCACAACACAAGGAACAGTCCCAAAATCAAAGTACAATATATACATGCAAATGAATAGTAAACAAATAGTAATAAATACGGACAAATTAGGGATAACCCTCAAAAGTTTAAGACTCCCCAGTGAAGTCGCCATTTTCTGTTGCGGTGGAAATAGGATATCAAATTATTAATTAATTTGAATCGTAATTCAATTCACAACCGCTCTTTGATTTATCCGAAGGAAAAGGTCAAAAGAGGGAAAACCTATTTTGCATCGTAAACACAATGCGGGGAAAGATCTAGGGTTCGGGGGTTGGTTAAATTTAGGGAAGGTATTAGCACCCTAAACTTCTGTAGTACTCTACAGGAACCTTTTGTTCAGATGTTTACTATTTGCTTTATTTATTTGCTTAAGGTATATGTACAAAGGATTAAAAGTGAGAAAAGAGACCTAAGGGGTTAATTCTAAGTTTACTCGGCAAGACATCGCATCTTGTGCCTACGTATCCTTACGGGAGTGGAATCAGAGTAATCGTAGTTCCCCTCAAAAGGGAGGTTAAAGACTTCTTGACTGTGGTCAAGGTCTCAAGGGGAATAAACGCATCTTAAGGACACGCTTACGTGGAGTGTAGAAACTTCAAATCTCTACGTTGAATTGTTAAGTTGTAATTAGGGTTAAATTAGGGATTCCACGGCGGGAAACCCTAAAATGAGCGCGGCGGCTCTTTGACCTAATGCTAGGGGTAAAATTGTAATTTTGCCTGCGGCGAGGCATTTGTGAAAATTAGGGTTTGTAGTTTGTAGTTTTGAGGATTTGAAATTGAATGTGTGAAGTTTTACGGAATATTGGCGCGGCGGCCAAACAGTTAGACCTAACCTTCGGATGTGTGCAATGTGACAGAAATAATGGTAAACACGTGAGATAATTGAATTGCAAACAGAGAGATAATGTCATAATTTAAACCATGCAAGCAGAAATTTAAAGGCAGAATTTAAAGAGCGATTGTTAAGTTCGCGAGGTTACATGAGAGGAGCAGATGCAATATGATAATGAAATTTGAATTGAACAATAATAAAATAAAATAAATAACGGTTCTAGTTATTATAAAAAAAAAGATTTTAGTTATTATTTTAAATTTATCTAAAAAAAAGTTTTTCTTAAAAATAATAGGTTTTCATATTAATTTGGAAAAGATGTTAATGTTATTTATTTTAAAAAACAGATTTTTATATTATAACAAGTTTTAATAAATTAATGATAACAATAATAATAATAATGGTAATAATAATGATAATAATGATAATAATAATAAATAATGATAATAATAATACTAATAATAATAATAATAATAATAATAATAATAATAATAATAATAATAATAATAAAGCAATAATGAATTTTAAATGTGCCAAATAACCCAACAATGTTGCTAACGCAGAAATGCGCTCATCGCAACCAGATCTAAATCGGACGAAACAAAATTTATCGCAAAGAAAAAGAAATTAAGCAAAAAATAGTATTATTGCTCACACAAAAATGCGATCATCGCAACCAGATCGAACTAACACAAATGTCACGCGTCATGCACACAAATGTGCAAATATCGTATCGACATAATTCGATCAAAAATTAATCTTATATATATAAACTCTAACAATTTAAAAATTATATATATATAAACGTAACAGTAATAGATAAAGAAAAAGAAATAACGGTAAAAGATGAAGAAAAAGAAATAACGGTAAAAGATGAAGAAAAAGAAACAACGGTAAAAGATGAAGAAAAAGAAACAACAGTAATAGATGAAGGAAAAGAAATAACGGTAAACGATGAAGAAAAAGAAACAATAGTAATGGATGAAGAAGAAAACTAAATAACGGCAAACGGCACTCACTCCTCTTAGGTTTTTTCATTCTCCCCTTTTTCCAACAAGGCAACACATGTATATATAGGGAACAAATTAGGGTTAACACCAAATTGTCAATAATGTCCCTAAAGCCCATTTTAAAGCCCAAACTAAATAATTAGTTAAGAAAAAATAAAATTTAAATAATTTAAAATAATTAAAATAAACTTAAAATAAAAACTAATAATCCTATTGATTCCTAAAATCAAAAATATTATAAAAAGAACAAAATTTTTTTCAATATTTTTTATTTTATGATTTTTTGGATATTTTTATGAATAATTTAGAAAAAAGTGAAAAAAATAATATTTTAAAAAAATGATTTAATTAAAATACGGAAATAATAATTAAATAATAATAAAAAACTATTTTTGTTATTTTTTTAATGAAAGATAGAAAAATTTAGAGTAAAAATAATAAAAAACAAAAAAAAGTGACAAAGGTGAGATTCGAACTCTCAACCTCTCACACTCATAACTCCTTACACATGTCCTCCTGCCAATTGTGCCATTTTTACTTTTTTAGAAAAAAAATGCATGCCATATGATATTTACCTGCAAAAAGTCAAACGACTACACAAATTTGTTAGTAATTGATTAAATGCAATAAAAATGCAATGAAATGCGACGACAAATCTTAGGGCAAAATTTGGGGTATTACAACTGGTAACAACCAGAACAAAGGTACCAATAACATTTGGATTTAAACGATGCCAGTAACCACTGGACTTCAGCTGGGGGAGTTGGTAACAACCGAACTTCATACCAATAACAATTGGATTTAAGCAATGCCAGTAACCACTGGGCTTTTAAAGATTGGTGACGACCAAATCAAAGGATACCAATAATAATTGGATTTTCAAACAGTGCCAGTAACTACTGGACTCGCACGGGGAATTGGTGACAATCAGATCAAAGATACCAATGACAATTGGATTTTAAACGATGCCAATAACAAATGGACTTCCAAAGATTGGTGAAGACCAAATCAAGGTACCAATAAAAACTGGATTTAAAAGCAATGTCAGTAACCACTAGACTTTGGAATGATTGGTAACAACCAGATCAAAGGATGCCAATAACGATTGGATTTTCAAATGATGCCAGTAACCACTGGACTTTCAAGGATTGGTAACGACCAACTCAAGGTACAAATAACAATTGGATTTCAATGGTAATGCCAGTAGCCACTGGACTTACTGAACAAAGCTGGTGGCGACCCGATTTCAAAGACAAGTATCAATAACAACTAATCATCTTGGTAATTGTCAGGTTGTATCAGATATCGCTAGTCACAACTAGTCTCCTGGGATGAAAATAAATTAACTCAAAAACTACTGACAAAATTGGGGCAACAACCGCAAAGTGAGCTTGTGGCAAACAGGACGAAGCAAGAAGATTGGGTAACGACCAAAGGACCTCAATGGCAAAATCCAGACAAACAGAAACCAAAGCATGTAAATAAATGTGTATGCTAATGATATGATGCAAATGCATATGCAGACCGACCCACGAGGGAGAAGGAAGAAGAAAAGCAAGAAACACAAGGAGGAATCCCATCACACTGAGTCCTGATGTCACTAATCTGAATGAAACTTCTTTCTGGGGGAAGAAAGAAACGATTCTCCGAAGGTAATCAATGCTCTTGCAAACCCGCAGAAGAGGAATCTTGGTTTAGTAGCAGGGTGACCGTCGGGAGCATCCTTGGTCAGAGACGGCAACAAGCTTCTTACTGCTCTGAGAGTAGTGTAGTATTGTCATGTCACCTATAGAGTCTTGACATGCTTTGTTAAATTAGTTTTCTTAAACCAAAAATTTAAATTTTCAAAACACTTTACTTTTCAAAAATCATTATTAACAAATAAGTGAAATTTGCATAAGAAGAACATAGATCATAACAATGATTGGTCTAAAATCTGATTTCATTAATAGACGAGAATCGTTACAAATGGTAAAGTCTCGGGAGCAAATACAATTTTGAAAAAATGGAAAACAAAAAGGGTTACAAAATCCAACAACGATCTGGTCCTACTAACTAATAGTCCATATGTTTCGCTGCTTCTGACGAGAATGGTAGACAATGATTTTCTTCAACACTTTTGACGGTGCTTTGCCCCTGCACTTGCCTGTATTTTCCTTTCGGGCTTCCAACTTGCTAAAGCGTTTTTTGGCTTGAGTCACCTTTCTAGGTTTCACTATTCAGGTGTAGTACTTTCTCACTTCATCTGAATTGATGGGGTACTTGAGTTGCTCGCCATCCATTATTTCAAGAATTAGAGATCCTCTGGAGAAGACAGTCTTCACGACAAAAGGGCCATCATAGTTAGGCATCCATTTTCTACGCATATCCTTTTGTGTTGGTAGGATTTTTCTGAGCACAAGCTCTCCTTCCTTATATTCCTTAAGGTGGACCTTGTAGAAAGCTTTTTTCATCCTTTTGTTGATAAATCTGGCTATGGCACATGGCAGACATCCTCTTTTCATCAATGAGATTCAATGAACTGAACTTTCTTTTATCCACTCGGCTACCTCGAGCTCGGCTTCCATTAAGATCCTTAACGAAGGTATCTTGACCTCGATGGGTAGTATAGCGTCCATTTCGTAAACCAAGGAGAAGGGGGTTTCACCTGTCGAAGTGCATACTGACGTTCTGTACCCATGTAAAGCAAATGGTAGCATCTCATGCCATTCCTTGTAGGTTACAACCATCTTTTGTACTATTTTCTTGATATTCTTATTTGCAACTTCGACAACGCCGTTCATTTTTTGTCTGTACGGAGAGGAATTATGATGTTTGATTTGAAGCTATCACAAAGTTCTTTCATCGTCTTGTTATTCAAATTTGACCCATTGTCGGTGATGATTTGGTCAAGGATGTCGTACCGACAGATAATCTCTTTCTTGATGAAGCGGGTGACCACTTGCTTGGTTACGTTCTCATATGGCGTTGCTTCTACCCACTTGGTGAAGTAATCAATTACAATGAGGATGAACCGATGGCCATTGGAAGCTTTTGGCTATATTTCCCCAATCATGTATATGCCCCACATAGTGAATGGCCATGGTGATGTTATCACGTTGAGAGGATACAGAGGAACATGCACTTTGTCGGAATGGGCTTGACATTTGTGGCATTTTCAAGCAAAGAGGATACAGTCCGTCTCCAAGGTCAACAAAAAATATCCAGCCCTTAAAATCTTTTTCTCCATGGCATGGCTACCGACATGAGTGTCGAAGGTCCCTACGTACACTTCAGTCATTAGCAGATCTGCTTCTTTTTTGTCAACACATCTGAGTAGAACCATGTTGTGGTTTCTCTTGTACAAGATGCCATTGCTGATGAAAAATTTGGATGATAATCTTCGTATGGCTCTTTTGTCAATTTTGGATGCGTCCGTCGGATATTCCTGATTTTGAAGAAAATTCTTAATGTCGTGAAACCAAGGCTTCTTATCAGAATCTTCTTCTACCATCATGACATATGCTAGCACAGTCCTTCTTTCGATGCAAATCATAGGTGCCTCGTTAACAAACTGGACCTTCCATATTGATGCTAGCATGGCTAAAGCATCTGCAATGTGATTTTCTGCTCTCGGCACATGTTTGAAAGTAATTTCATCGAAGTATTCAATCATCTCAGAATATGATCTTTGTAGGGGATCAATTTTTCATCTCGAGTCTCCCACTCTTCTCTGAGTTGGTAGATCACTAAAGCAGAGTCTCCGACCACTTCCAAGACTTTGATACGGAGGTCAATAACAGCTTCTAATCCCAGGATGCGGGCTTCATATTCGGCTATATTGTTGGCACATGAGAAACAAATTATGGCGCTGACGACAGTATACCCTCCAGTTGGATTTTTCAATATAGCTCCAATACCGTGTCCATTCTTGTTAGATGCTCCATCAAACATCATTTCCCAGCGGGATCCAGGTTCGGGACCTTCTTCAGGACGGGTTCTGGCTTCAAATGTTGAATGTACATTACATCTTCATCGGGAAACTCAAACTTGAGCGGTTGATAATCATCCACAGGATGCTCAACAAGGTGTTCTGACAAGACACTGCCTTTGACGGATTTTTGAGCCACATATTGAATATCATACTCTGACAAGAGCATGTGCCACCCGGCCAACCTTCCAGTTTGAGCTGGCTTTTCAAAGATGTACTTTAGTGGGTCCATCTTTGAGATCAGCAGAGTAGTATGGCAAATCATTTATTGTCTCAGACACTTGGCTACCTAGGCTAGGGCACAACAGGATTTTTCTAGAGGGGAGTAACGACTCTCACAATCTGTGAACTTCTTGCTCAGATAGTAGATTGCATGCTCTTTCTTTCCTGACTCGTCAGTTTGGCCTAGGACACAACCCATTGAATCTTCCAATACTGTCATGTACATCAGTAGCGGCTTTCCTGGAACCGGAGGAATCAACACTGGAGGCTCTTGTAGATACTTCTTGATCTTCTCAAATATGGACTTGTAATCCTCGTTTCATACCACCGTTTGATCTTTTTGTAACAACTTAAAGATCGGTGTGCAGGTAGGCGTCAGATTAGAAATGAACCTGGAGATGTAGTTTAGTCGTCCAAGGAAGCCTCTGACCTATTTTTCTGTTTAAGGAGCGGGCATTTCTTGAATTGCTCTGACTTTATCAGGATTTACTTCAATTCCTCGTTGACTAACAATGAAACCGAGTAGTTTGCCTGAACGAACACCAAATGTGCACTTAGCTGGATTTAGCCTTAGTTGATATTTCCAAAGTCTCTCAAATAACTTCAGCAAATGATCCAAATGGTCTTCTTCATTTCGAGACTTTGTGATTATATCATCTACATACACTTCAATCTCCTGATGCATCATATCATGGAAGAGGGAGACCATAACTCGTTGATACGTTGCTTCTGCGTTCTTCAAACCGAAAGGCACGACCTTATAACAATAGGTGCCCCTGGGTGTAATGAAGGTTGTTTTCTCCATGTTGGCCGAATCCATCTTTATTTGATTGTAGCCGGAAAATCCATCCATGAATGAGAATACTGCAAAACTGGCTATGTTGTCCACCAGAGTGTCAATATGTGGAAGGGTAAGTCAACCTTCAAACTAGCTTTGTTCAGATCCCTGTAGTCTACACACATTCTGACTTTTCCATCTTTCTTTGGGATTGGCACAATATTGGCCACCCATTTTAGATATTTTGACACTGCTAAAAAGCCTGCGTCAATTTGCTTCTTGACTTTGTCTCTGATTTTGAGAGCCATGTCGGGTCTAGATCTTCGAAGCTTCTGCTTGATTGGAGGACAATCTGGCTTCAAAGGGAGTTTGTGTATAACAATGTCGGTGTCCAATCCTGACATATCTTGATAAGACCAAGCGAATACATCGACGTAATCTTTAAGGAGTGTTATCAATCTGATCTTGACTTCTGACACTAACGATGATTCCATCTTGACTTCTCTCTTTTCTTTTTCAGATCCCAAGTTGACGACCTCAATCTGTTCTTTGTATGGCTGAAGATAAGCATCTTCATATTCAATCATCCTCCTAAATTCTTCAGGGACCTCTGAATCTTCATCACTTCTTCTTCGACTTGAAAGACAAATAGACCACTACCAGAAGGAATCGAATGATCAATGGATTTTGTGGGTCATGGAGGTGTTCTGCATGGTTTTACGGTTTTGAGAATGATCAAACACACAGACACAAACATGCAGATGATGGGTTGTTTTTTAAGTTTTCAAAAAAAAGTTGTCATTTGTCCTTTTAACAAAAAGAGTGAGGATGATAAGCAGAAAAAAAAACAAGAGTTTTAACAAAAACACTTTTTCATTCATAAATCTTTTCAAATTGCAAAGTGGCCCATACGAAATGATTCACTGGTCTTGGGCAAGACCAGTAATTTAAAGAAAACAAAGCTAACAAGCAAATGAATTACTCTAAAGGTAAAAAGACGAGGATTTCCACAGTTTCCCATTTGCGCAAGGCTGCTCCACCTCGGATCACCAGGCTGTTAAGGTCACTTTCTTCTTCTTCAGCTATGACGGCATTCACTTGTACCCCGCCGCTTGTGAATATCTCTCCCAAAGTCTTCTTCTTCATGACGCTCTCTTCAGGCGCATCTTCTAGAGTTGGTTTGTAACCCAACCCTTGTCTGTCATTTTTTGCACGAGCATTGACTTCTATGACCTCCCCCCATCCCAAAGGGAGTCCTGTTTTCATTGCAGCCTCGATGCTCTAAACGGAAGCAAAAGATGGACCACGGGTTATCGCTGACTCGTCAACCAATACAGCATGGGCAATTTCCAAGGCTTGGAAAGCAGTTTCAAGTGCATCTTCATCAGCTTCTATGTATCTAAAGGAGGATAGATTACTCACATTAGGTCGTCTTCTCCATGAATTATGACCAACTAGTCATTAACAACAAATTTAATCTTTTGGTGTATAGTGGATGCGACAGCGCCTGCTGTGTGTATCCATGGTCTCCCCAGTAGACAACTGTAAGCCAGATTGATATCCATCACTTGAAAGGTGATTTCGAAGATCTGAGGGCCTACCATAATTGGCAAGTCAACTTCTCCTATCACAGTTCTTCTTGACCCATCAAAAGCCTTTACGACTAGAGAAGTAGGCCTCATTTCAGCTCCTTGGTAGGCCAATTTGGCTAGAGTCTTCTTGGGCATCACGTTGAGTGTAGACCCTGTATCAACAAGCACCCTGGCTAGTGTGTCCTCTTCATATTTGATGGATACATGCAAGTCATGGTCGTGCTTGCACTTTTCAGCTGTCAGATCACTATCATCAAAGCTCAATGTGTTGCATGCTGTGATATTTGCAACAACTAAGTCAAACTGTCCCACTGTAATATCCTTTGTTATGTGATCTTGTGTCATTATCTCCATCAAGGCTTGGCGATGTGCAGGGGAGCTCAGTAACAGTGACATGATGGAAATTTTAGATGGCGTTTGGTTAATTTGATCCACCACTCCGTAATCACTTCGGCGAATGATTCTCAAGAATTCTTCCTCGTCGTCTTTGAGGACTTGTTTCCCTTTGCTGGTGGGTTCCTTAGAAATTACTTCTTTCGGAACTGCTTCCTTAGGAACAACGGTAACAACTTTAGGAATGGCGGCGGTTGATTGAGGAACCGTACGACTTGCTCGAGGCTGATATACTCGACCACTTCGAGTCATTCTGCTTACCCCAACAATGTTGGTGATGTTTTCCTGCCTCTTTCCCATAATTTCATTACACCATGAATAATCATATTTAGGCGTTATAGCTCTTGAGTAAGGACAAGGTCCCCTTCTTGGATCGAACCTGGGTTGGCCCTTTCCAAACTTGGGCGCAGGATCATTGCAAAATACCGGTCAGACAACTTTGTGCCTGGTTGCATGATTGTTGTTATTTCTGAAGACCACTTTTTTGTTGGATTCTCTAGGCATATTAAACACCGGCTCAATTACTGCCACATCTTCCTTCTTCTTTCTGCTACTAATCTGCAGCATTCCTTGATCGATTAACGATCGAATATCCTTTTGCACAAGGTTACAACCTTTGTGGATTTAGTCTGCATCCTTCACAGTCTTCATGAGTACTCTTCAGTACCCATGCTCGAGCAAGCCTTTTATGTAACTCCACCCATGATATTTTTACTTCAGAGGCCATTGTAACACTCTTCATTTCAGGCTCTTCCCATTCTTCAGTTATGGCATTTACCCCACCATGATTTGGTAGAGGATTGTCCTTCATGTTTGGGTGATTGTCCTCGAATGACAATATCTTCTTCTCTACTAATTCTCGGACAATATGCTGAAGTGCAAAGCAACCTTCCAGATCATGCCCCACAATGTTTTCATGAAAAGGACAATGTGTGTTTGGATTGTAGTAGTGAGGTAAAGGATTAGCCAGAGCACCTAATTTTCTTGTCCTAACGAGCCTTCTTTCTACTAGCATAGGAAACAATTTCGTATAACTCATGGGTATGGGTTGTATCCTTGGCTTCCCACTTCGGTAGTTCGTCCTCGGAGCTTTCACTTGGGGTTGCTGCGTTTGTTGATGGTTATACGGTTGCCGATTATATTGTTGATACTGATTGGGTGCCCCTTGCTGAGGACCTTGTTGTACTTGTTGTTGTTGGAAGACATGTGTCACTGCCGCTACATACAATGGTTGCTGATACCGCTGTCGCTGATTCCTTTGATTTTGCGCTCTTTTTTCATGTGTCACGGCGCTTACTTCACCTTCTTTCTTTTTATGAAAGTTGTTGGTTGGCTTTTTTGTAGCACCGGTGCTAGAGCTAGAGATTGAATTTGACACTTTGCCACTCTTCAACCCTGCCTCAACTTTTACTCCCACAACCACAATGTCAGAGAAGTTTGTTGTGACACTGCTGATTAACCTCTCATAGAATTCAAGTCTGACTCTATCTAAGAACCAGTCGGCTAACTATTTTTCAGTCAGGGGTGGCTCAACTTGAGCAGCTGTTTCGCGCCATTTTTGCGCATATTCCTTAAAGGATTCAGTATTCTTTTGCGTCATACTAAGAAGCTGGCTGACGGCGATCTGGGGCCAGATCCATGTTATACTTATACTGCTGGATAAATGCATCAGACAAATCCTAAAAGCAGTGTATCTTTGCTTGATCTAAACTAATATACCACTTGGCAGATGCTCCCTTGAGGCTATCCTGAAAGCAGTGTATCAGTAGCTTATCATTTTTGCTGTATGGAGCCATCCGTCTGCAATACATGATCAAATGAACTTTTAGACAAATGGATCCCTCGTACTTGTCGAACATTGGCATTTTGAACTTCGGAGGAAACACCAAACCTGACACTAAACACATGTCTTTGGCGTCTGATCTGAAGACATTACTTCCTTCAATAGCGCTCATCCTTTTAGCCATGATATCCATTTCTACCCTCAACTTCTCGTGTTTTTCATCTTCAATTTTGGAACCATCGGGTACATCAAAGATTGGTTGATGATTGTTGAAAATAGGTCGAGCATGTGTCGGTCCTCCCGCCTGGGTAAAAAGAGGATCTGTCAGAACAACTTGTGGTTGAAAATTGAATGGCTGAGGATTGCTGAGTGGTGGCAGAAAATCCCTGGATATGCCGAACAGGAACTCAGTTGTTGAAGCTGGAACGTAGGAGGATTTACTGCTGATGTAGTGATTTCAGAGATCACAGTAGCCTGTGAATCCATCTTTGCTGTTATCCCATTGAGAACTTCCATAATCTGGTTGACATTGTCTTTGATTCCTTCGATGCCATTGTCGATCTGGTCGATTCTTTGGTCGTGGTCGGCCATCTTCCTTTGAGCTCTGGCTCGAGTGTTGTATCTGTGGGAACTCAGTGTGAGTTCTTTCCTGATCTCTCTCTCTCTGGCGGAAAAGAATAATAGATGAGCTGCGGAACCCATGCAAGACTATGCAAAATGATATGCAAATGAAAATGCAGATGCAAAGCCAACCATTCAAGGGAAAAGCAGCAATCTTGTTTACAAACAAAATTAGGAACACACGTAACAACGTGCTTTAAAAGCAGATTTTCATTGATAAGTTAAGATCTATTACAATAGATGGCTCTTGCTAACAAGCAAGACCTTTCTTACAACATAAGAAAATACAACAAAAGATTACAATCTTGAAGAAAAAGCAGGAAATGGGGAAGTCTTGATCGTTATAACTAGACGATCCTTCTCCTTCTTGAGACTTGGGATGGAATTGATTCTGATGAATTATCTCCCACAATTTAGCCCTTTCACGTTCCACTTTGACCAAAGCGTACTTCAGCTCCTCCCTAGACATAAGGATCTCGGGCTCCATGGTGATCTCATAGGTACGAGTGTAAAACATTCTCAAGGCTATCTCCTTTGACCAAAGTAGACAGGCTCTTGTGGTTAAACAACTTGCATTCTCTTCTGGAGTCATTCCTTGTAGACGAGGATGATGCGAAGCAAAACTAGCTTGGGTTTCAAGCTCTTCATTGCTGCCTTTTTCACAAAAACAGGCTCTTAGCATATCTGGCTTTGGCTCTGCCCCTGTTGAATATCCATGCTGGCGGCGAGCAAGGATTAGATTGTAGTTGATAACTCCTTTAGTACCAATGAGGGGTATGTTCGAGAAATCCCCACAGCTCGGGATCATAACAACACCGCTGATCTTGGTATCATACTACTTGATATCATAGTGTCTGAGGGTTATTAATTTTTCAACCCATGCCTCTTTGTTGGGGAGGTTCCAAAGGACTTGAGTTTTAGGCAAGTGAGAAATAAACCACTTGCTAAGCAAAGTTGTACAGCATAAGAACTGTGCAAGGTCGTACACCTTTCGCCGATGGATGGTGATATATGTATCTGCCAGCAGAGTGTTCATAGGATTCTTGATAATGAAGAGTCGGATGACCTCTTCACCGATGAATTTGTCACATCATGGGAAAAGATACAAACCATAGATTAAGAATTCTAGGATTGCCTCAAAGATTCCTAAATTTCTGTTATCGTAATGAAACTTGGCCATCTCCATGAATGGTCTTGCTTTCATTCCAGAAAAACCACTCCTAGTTACCAATTTAGCGGGCAACTCTATTGGCCTGATGTGTAATGCCTTAGCAAGGTCTCTCCTTTTTGGTTTCCCATACGAAGCTTTGAAGGTAAAGGGAATCCTCAAATAAGCAGAGTACTCTTCTATTGTCGGGAGTAACTGGAAATATGGGAAGATAAAACAGTGATATACCAGATCATAGAACTCGACGAGTGCTTGCAGCATGTCCTCGTTGACTCGAGTGTTAAGTAGCGGCAGAAGATCTCCATACTTTGCAATGAAAGCGGCGGGATTCCTGACAAGGCCCTCTAGGATTCTGAGGTTACCTAGTCTTAGGTTTGGAAACGGAAACCTACTTCGTCGTTCCATATCGATGTCTGCAAAAGAAATTTTTTGAATTTCCTTGAATGGTTAGTAAATGATCGCGACTTTCTATGTCTGATTGAACTAACTGCAAGTGCACAGTCTATCGCGTAGTAATAAAAGATATCGATCCCACAGGGACTCGTAATCAAGCTAGTATTTTCGGGTGTTACGGTGTTTAGCTAGGTTGGTAATGTTTTAGGGGAATAAAAGCAAAATAAGTGCGTAAACTATAGGGGAACTAAAATGTTACTTAAGGTATAAATGCTTGAATCGGTATGCAATATGTTGGTTCTTCAAGGATTCGACAAGTTACCGGTATTTTTGTGTTTTCAAAAATAGTTTAAGAAGAAAATGACGGTTTAAAGACCTTTGTCTCACTAAGGTTGTTGACGCTAGTCGCAACTCTAAGGCAGAACGTATGTTGTCGCTATCCCGTTCGCGGTTAAAATTACTTTTTGAAAACCATTAAGCTCTAATCTTTTTTAAAGCGTTGTCGCTGTTTTTAAAATGAATGCTTAGTTTTTACTATCTGGACTTAACCTCAGCTGTCTCTTGTTGGTTCGTACCTTTATGAATTTCCCACTGTCGTGGCAAAACTGCTTTTAAATAAGTTCTCGCTGTCGCGACAAACATTTATTTTATAAAAATCGATTTAAAAACTGAAGCCATAAATAAGTTTTGAAAAGGGAGGTATACAGCGGTTAATTATCGAATCTCATCTGACCACTTATTACATACCGATTACTTAAATTTAGCCGGACATGGAACGTAAATTAAGAACACGTAAATAATGGCAGAGAATATAAATATGCATTATAATGGGAAATGGAAATCAATTAACGATTAAAATAAAAATATGTAAGTAGTTCGATTGGCTTTTGGGAAATCCTCCAAAATGTCGGCAGGATTTAGTCTTTATGCCAATTACTCGTACAGAATAGAATTTGGAAAGCAAAACAACAATTGCAAGGAAAGAAAGAAAAAGGAAACAATAAACGATAAGAAACTGGGAAACTAAAAATTGCTCTGAAAGTAAATTGGCAGCACTTCGTATCTTCAATGCAACTCCCCTTTTCTGGTATCAGCTCCCTCCTTTTATAGATGGGATTTCCAACGGTTAATTTCCTCAGGAAGTGGGATTGATCTCAGAAAATATAGGAGTTAATGGTCCACTCCTTTTTGGCATTTTCAAGCACTTCACAGCACGTGCAGCATTTCTGCATTTTAATTGCATGACGGTCGTCATGGATGTGTGACGGTCGTAACACGTATGATGGTCGTCATGGGTCTGTGACGGTCGTCACATCAGTAGAACTCGTTTTTGCTGTTTTTGGCCTGTTTTTCATCTGGTTTTCATCTGTAATTGCTTGTTTTCTTCATCTTGCTCCATTTGAGCATGAACTTTGAATACCTGCAAAATACTGGACAAATAATGTGGAAATATCCGAAATCGGAGTGAAATCGATCACTAATTAGTAAAAGTACATGTCATTATATATATACGATTTCACGTTATCAAACTCCCCTAAACTTGAATCTTTGCTTGTCCTCAAGTAAAGGTAGGGAAAATTTAAAGTTCGGCAAGCACGCGGCACGCTCTTCCTTCGATAAGATTTCTCAGACGTCAAGTTAGGAAAAATTGGGGGTCCAATGGAAACAGAACATGTACGGCAATGACACTGGATTGTAAGTCTTCGAAGGCCTCTCTTTTATGCAAGCCAGTCCCAATCATGTTACTGCAGCTCGACTTCAAGTTTCTCGCAACAAATTTTACCCAGTTTCGCTCTGGCGCAATCACATTAAGCCTGTTGTCCATACACGTTCATGGCAAGCAAACCTATTGGTGACTATGATCTCTTTGCTAGTTTGATTTTTTCTTTGCACATATGCTCATTCTGCTATAAATCTGCAAGAGTTTCGTACCATTGGGCTAAATGCTCGGGCGAGGAGCACCTAACTTAGAAGGAACATGTCTCTATATTCAGGCTATATGGATTTTCTTTTCTTTCAAGATTATTCATTTCGTACTAGAGATCACACACTTATTTACATCGGTTTCTTGCTTAGAAGTGTTTAGGATGGTGTTGACTGCTCGTATAAACTACTGGGGGCTCCGTTCGAGTCGAAACTTGAGGCTTTGGTACGAGTAAGTAGTGAGACTGACTCGCATAAACCAGAGGTCTAAGGTGTCAGGGCGGTAGTGGCTTTGTTAAAATTTTCTTCTCGGGAATTCCGAACTTGGTAAAGTTTAGGTGTGTCACGTGATGCTTTGGAGAGGATAAAAGTTTCTTTGTATATGTCGGGTGAAGCGCGGGGAGTTCACGTAACGGAGGGATATATATATAAGAGCTTTATTTGTCAAAATTAAAAATACTTTAAATTGAAAATTCGAAAGAAAAAGTATAATCAGAAATGGGAAATAACAGGGAAAAGGGAAATAACGGTCCGCTCCCACACTATCTCAATCAGTGTCCTCACTGATTTGAAAGAATGCGGAAGGGAAAAATATAAAGGAAAGAAAAACAAAAAGACAAGAAATGAAAAATGCTACTAGTCCCTTCCTCTTCCTCGATCTCTACCTCTACCTCTGGCTCTGCCGTCGGGTGCCTCGAGGTTTAAAGCTCTGGTGTGGAAGATGTAATCGCGGAGGCTGTCGACTCGCACAGTGAGGTTGGCCATGTCATCGGCCAGGCCGGAATGGACGTCCTGGATCTGCTGCATAGATTGCCTCATGTGACTGGTTTGTTCTCTCTACCACGCTTCGAATTCTTCAGCCCGTCGGTTCTGCTGTTCCATCATAAGCATCATCTGATTCTGCTGTTCGATGCAGCAGAGGAGGGCCTCGGATGTGTCATCAGTGGCAGGATGGCGGCGGCGACGCGAGGAGGGGCCTTCGGCAGCAGTTGCTTGTGATGGCTCGGCCTGGTCGGCTCTGTCTAACTCCTCTTGAACTTCATCCCTAGGTTCTTAGGCATTATCCTGAGTTGAGGCAGCAGGAGCATTCGGATCAAAAATCCAGTTGGCTCTGTCCTGCGGACGCATTCGGGTGCGAGAAGGCATGATGATGCTCTGGATAGTGCGACCTCGCACTACCGGATGATATTTCCCATCTGCGCGAGATCTGATTAGGTGAGAGGCGCGGCAGTGGTCGGTGTCTAGGAAGACAGGGGGCATCTGGCGAAGGGTCTGGAGGCGGTCGCCAAGGCCGAGGCCTAAGGCAATAGATGTGATGATGCCACCAAAATAGAAAGGTTTTGAGCCGCGGTTGAAATTGGCTTGAATGTGAGCCAAGAGGAATGGGGCGGCGTTAACAGGTTCCGAAGCGAATACGCAACGGAGATAAAACAACTCCTTCAAGTTGACCTTGTGGTTACTGTCACGAGCGAAGATGGTGTTGCTCAACGCGCGATGAAAGTAGCGGATTGTTGGGTTGTGGATGTGAGTGGCATTCAGAGTTTCCCAACTTTCTGCAGTGGTGTCGGTCAGTTCGTTCCATAGAGGGAAAGCTTCTTGGTAGAACTGATCGGAGGGGCGGCGATGAGCATCGTCGCCGTGAAGAAACTGTAACATGACGGCGATGCGATCTTGGGGGACTTGATATTCGGTGCCGAACAGGCGGAAGCAAGCGGCACCGGTGAGCTGGTTGGTATCGTCGGGTGAAGTTACGTACGCGAAGGAACTGAGAAACTCCAGCGTGAGTTACTCGTAGGTGGGTTGGGGATTGGTGCAGAGATGCCAGATGCCGGCCCTCTGTAACATCCAAGTTACGCCATCCAGAATTCCCAGTTCTGTCAAAGAATCTAGGTGAGCATACCGGGTCGGCTGAAGCGACCGTTGATGGAAAGCTATGTAGTTGGTCTGCTGCCTTTCGCCGGCCTCGCCTTCTCGAAAAGTGATATTGCTCAAGTCGGGGTTTTCACGATTTTGTCTGACCATTTTTCGTGAGAGAGGTGCAGAGATTGAGAATAGAAAGTTTCTGTGGATGGAGAGTGTCGCACCTCGAAAATTCATTTCGAACATATGACCCTCGCGCAGAAGGCGGGGAAATTGCGGTTCGACAGAGTCGCCACCGAACTTTATTTTTCCCGAATGAACGGGAGAGGAAAATATCGAGAAAACCTCATAAACGCGGAAGGAACACAGCCGTCGCAACCAAATGTTTCTGGGTTCGGGAGTCGATTACGCGAGGGGAAGGTACTAGCACCCCTCACGTCCGTCGTACTCGACGGGAACCTCTTAATTCGAGTTAATGGATGTTAGCTAAACTTAATTCTTCTCTTCTCGCTACTAAATGCTAAAGGATACTATAAAGGGATAAAGACGCTAGGGGAAAGGGGATGGTTAGAGGATAGGGTGCTCGCCAAGGATTGGGGCCCTTGTGCCTACGTATGCTCATTCGGACGAGAATGAGAATATAGAGCATCGTAGTTCGACTATGGGAGAGGATGGGGAATGGATGAAATAATGGAGGAAGATAGACGTGTGCTCGCCAAGATCATCGCAATCTTGTGCCTACGTATCTTATATTCAAGAATGAATAAAGAATCAGAGCGTCCGTAGTTCGTGGTAACAACCACGAAAGAAACTGGATTTGAATTGAGTTTGAAGAGGTACGGATGACGATTACTCGAAATTTAAGAAAGACTTCTCGGACCCAAGTAATCGAGAGAGCGAACCAAAGACTTGGAACACTCTCTTTTTCATCATAAAGGAATGATGTGTTTGAAAGGATAAGGTTGAAATGATGACGATCACTTGAAGCCTAAGAAAGACTTCACAGACCCCAAGTAATCGGGAAAGCGAACCAAAGACTTGGAACACTCTCTTTTTCATCGTAAAAGAAGGTTGTTTGAATTTGAAATGGTGTATAAAAGGATGAGATTGGTCGGATGACGACTACTTGAAGCTTGAGAAAGGCTTCTCGGATCCAAGTAGTCGAGAGAGCGAACCAAAGACTTGAGACACTCTCTTTTTCATCGTAAAAGAAGTTGTTTGAAAGGTGAGTGAAAGGATGAGTAATTGAAAGGTGGTTGAATATTGTCGAGTTTGTTAATATTATTTAAAGGCGTCAATTGCTCACACACGAATAAGATAACTCGCATATAAACAATGGAAAGCAAGATCAAAGACTTGAACCTACTCTTCACACCTTGAAAAGAATTGAATAATTGTTAGTTGATTGATAGTTTGTTTCGAAAATCCTCTTGATGTTGGATCAAGGGTTTGACACATTATCGCGTGCAAAGCGTGTTGAAAATGAAATTGTTTGAAAAAAGAGACCGACTTGACTTACGCATCAAGGGTCGAGTTGTAATAGGTTGATGGCGAATGCGTACGAGCACTCGACTTACGGGTTGTTTGAAAGTGGCTCGATGATGAATCGAGAATTAGTTTGAAAATAGTTTGATCCGCCCTAGTCCCTATGGGTGCTCCTAGGTGATAAATTAATAATCAAAGAAATGCGAAACATACATCGGAATGGGAGAGGGGTACAAGTAAGTTACACGAGATTGCACGAAATAAAGGGGTCTCATTGTAAGGTAGCCCAAGAGAAAGCCGTGTGTGTGCATTTGTGTCCTAAACTACACCTTGAGCAAAGTCGGGCACGACTCAATATTAGGTACCTGCAAATGACCAAAGATCCAACAGTCCACCAAATCGACTTTTAGCGGTTTCGATATTTTATTAGGTGTTTTCGGTTATAATATGAATAAATATGATATATGATAGATAAAAATATGAATAAATATGATAATAATAATAATAATAATATGAAAAAAAATGGATTAAAAAATAATAAAAATGAAAAAAGAATAGTTTGAAAAAGGTTGGTCTCGGATCCTTCATTTCTCATCAATAATTTGACGGAGAATCGAAGGAAATGTCGTCATCGACCCCAAAAAGCAAAGATGCCCAATAACAAATGTGAAAATAAAATCAACTCTAGAAAGCTATAAACTTCTAAATAAAAAATTAAAATCTAAAACAGACATAATTATATACATAAACTCCAAGAATCAAATTAGAAAATATTGAAATAATCTCTAAAAACTAGTTATAATAATATTTTCATATGTAATATAAAACTACTTAAAATAAAAATATAAACAGACTATAATATTTTTTTAAAAAAAAACATACACATATTATGAAATGTATTTAGTTAAAATATAATAATAATAAAAAGAGGAAATAGAACGAAAATGGGCTCTAACGGCCCACACCAGTGCATCAGGAAATCAAATTATTCAAAACAAGTTTTAAACGAAAACAGAACCTGATCCAACTCCAAGAAGAACAAAACACCATAAACGTTATTCCCAGAACCGAAAAGTCAAAACGAGATCTCAATCCCACCTCACGGACAACAAACTCTCTTCAATTCAGTTTTCGAGCCTTATTATCAATATGGATTTGCTCGACCGCTTCATGTTCAAGCCTGACTCACTCTCGTTTTGTGGTAAAGTCTCCTTCCATTTTTTTCTTTCCAAATCTGGATTTTAGATCCGATTTCTCACTCTACTCTTTGCGTTTCAGTTTCGTTTGGGTGTTATAATAGAAGGAGAAGGTTGAAGGATTTTAATGATTAGGGGTATGAGGAGATTTTTCGTGTGATGGTCTTATGAAGAATAAGTTGAGGGAGCAGTCTGTTTGCAACCATAAGATGTGGTTTTCTTTTTTTATCAGGTATGAAGATTTAATCATGAATTTTGTAACAGTGAAGAGCTGTTGAAATGAAGTTGAAAAAGAGGAGGGTTGTGGGAGATTTTGAACTTCTGTTGAGGTTTGAAACTTCGAATGTGTTTGTCAACCAAGTTGGATGGAATAAAGTTGGTTATGGTTTGATGATAATGAGGGTTGAAAGAGTTTTCTCCCTTCCTTGTGTATGGTTCATCAGTCATATGAAGACAGTGAGGGCTAAGTATTGTGGTTCATCTGTCAACCCCCTTTTTTCATTGTGGTCCTGATTGTCATTTTTGATGTGATTTCGCTTTCAAAGCTGCAGAAAATTGTTTGTTTGTGGCTTGGCTGTAAGTTGGTTGATGCAGGTTATGCAGAGCATGATTCTGGAGTGGCAGCAGGGTTGTACCAATTCTGCAGGATTTGTCTTGTTGCTAATTCTATACCACTTTGGAGTGTGGCAACAAGTTGTAGCAGCATAGGCTTTGTTTGAACATTATCTCATCTTGTGTAAAATTATGTCTCTCCTTTTGTACTGAATTGGTTTTTTATGCAGGTTGAGTGGTATGGTTGTGCAGAGTTTGTCTGGTTGTGCAGAGTGTAGCAGTTGTACCTTATTTTACAGTGTGGTAATTTTTGTAAATGTGGCTATGAGATTCTGCTTGTATTGTCTTGTTTTACAGAGTGTAGCAGTTTTTTACAGCATGTCATACTGCTTTCTTTGGACTGTCTTGTAGTCTTTTTTCATTAATTTTCTCATGTTTGATAGGTAACTACTGCAAGGAGTTCATGAGTGATATTTTGCTACGTCGCAAATTCAAGTCGGGGTTACGACACATATGCTACAATATTCGAAAGAAAGCCGGTTGTGCATGATATCGCTTGGAAGCTTGTTGTTGCTCGTTGTTTTATGCGGTAGCTACGCAAAACTTCGCGTTTGTATTATGAGGCAAGGTGTGAGCACCATACTCGTAGCTACCGCCATGTTTACTTCAACTGCTACGAGTCATTATTGTAAGTTACAATTTGAGAGTTTCTTTTTTCATGATATTTGAGTTATTTGCCTTGTGCAAGAATGAATGCTTCTGTTCTAACTTATTTACCTACACATCCCTGCTGCTCATCATCTCTTATACAGTTTACGGTCTTCTTCTTGACAGGGCAATGTTAATGACGACAATCTTATCTGCTTTTGGAAAGCTCGATACGAAGTGTGAATGAGAGAAAAACAAAAGGCAATGTTAGGCATGATACTTAATATTGTATGCAGGTTTATTACTTTGGGCATATGGATTTCCAGTGCAAAGGTAAACAACTTCTTCTGTTATCTGCTGAGAGGCCATGTGTATTAACTGAAGAATATTCAACGCCTTTCTCATGTCACCGTTATTAAGTCGAACAAGAGCAGACATACCACTGTCTTGAACATCAAGCTTTTTAGCATTAATAACATGTTTCAGTCTTTCAGAGACATGTACGGCATCAAGAGGAGCAAACTGAAACTGAGTGCACCTCGATTGCAATGTTGGGATAATCCTGTTTACATGATTACAGATAAGTGCAAACCTAGTGCTCTTTGTATATTTCTCAATTTTCCATCTCAAAGTAACATGCTCAATGTGGTTTTGACATGCTGCCCATGGATTTTATATGAAATTATGCTGCCCTGTTTTGTTGCATAGTGTAAAGACGCATTTCATACGGTTTTGCGGGAAACGGCATTATGCTGAAAAAATCTGTTGGTTTTCTCTGTGTGCAGGTTTCGTCCGTGAATTATGGTAGGACTCGCGGAAACGGTTTATGGAATGGTACGGGTTCAGGCTTGTAAACAAAACGAGGACGGTTATCGCGATGGTAAGGTGCTACATAGCTGTTGTATGTCCCTTTTTTTCAATTATTCCACAGATTTTACATGACGCCGACTTTGCTCGCAATTTGCGGTGTATGCTGTGTTTACTTTAGAGTCTGCAGTAACATGAGCTTTTCTCTTATCTTACAAGACCACACACTTTGGTATGAATGGAAGAGTGCTTGAAGCCTTCAGTGACAGTCACGAAAAAATGGTTTGGCCATGTCTTGAATTCTTGTTAGGCCTGAGTTTTGACGAGCATCACGTGCACACCGTCTGCGGCATTGGGGCGCAGGCCAGAATAGAATAGGCTCAAAAATCATGAAGTCTTGTAACCTTGTACTCTTGTTATATTTTGGGAACTCAAGATCAATGATTGTGGCCCCTTAATGGTATATATCTCATGAATTTCTTTGGACCTATGACTTGTAGCTTTACCGTCAAAGCCCTTTCCTAGTGTTTGTGTTTCATTTCTTTGTGGATGCCCATGATGTACCATGTATTTTCCTGATGAAATACTTAATACATGACCAATTTACATCCTGTATCATGGCTTGCATGAGTATTTGAAAATGATCCACCATATATTTTATTTAGTACATATTGAAATCCACACCTGGAATTTAATTTGGGATATGAATTAGAACACGGCCGCTTGACATCAAGTTGGGACCATCTGGATAATTTGAGATTAAATTTTCACAATTAATTGTCACAACTCATCCTCATTGGTCCTCACTGTATGGCTTTGAACTTAGAAATAACACTTTAACATGATTAGCATAATGAATACAATGAAGTTGGTTCATCACGCTTGGTGTATACATTAGCCCCTCTTTGTGATACTACCGAACAATGTGTGCCAACCCTAAAAAACGAATTTGAATTTTTTTGTGAGCTTTTCTAAAGCAATTTGAGTGCTTGAATTAATATCACCCTCGAAGTAATCCTTATTAAGAGCCCATCTCAATTATCAAGTGTATCATGGCCTTGACCCTTGAAATTTATCTGTCAAACCAATTTTACTTATATCAGAAAGGCATTTGGACCTCACATGGAATTTGATTCGAATAGTCTCAACCCTGTGGTATCTTTTTTGAATTTTTAAATTATGGTCAGTGGATGAATGTTGCACAAATGACTAAATAGGTAGGACAAATTTGGGGTATGACAGATGCCCCTATCTAATTGGCGTAGACCGAGTAAGATGAACGGCTCTGGCGCTCACTCTATTAAGGTAGAAGGCAATTAGATATAAAGAAGACCCTGAATTTGTCCGAAAAGCAAAGGAAAGCTTGGGAATCGAAAGTGCTGGAGGAGACGTACCTCTGAGTAAACTGTAAATAACCGGCAAAAAGTCGTCATCACCAAAAGGATGATGGGATGAAACACACACGGCTACTACCACCAAAAGGATGGTAAAGCAAAACACAAACAAAATAAAAACGATATCGCACAATCTGACACCAATCCAAGTGACAGACCCCCACCAAAAGGATGACGGAGCAAAACAAACACACAAACGATATCGCACAATCTGACACCAATCCAAGTGACAGACCCCCCACCAAAAGGATGACGGAGCGAAACAAACACACAAACAATATCGCACAATCTGACACCAATCCAAGTGACAGACCCCCCACCAAAAGGATGACGGAGCGAAACAAACACACAAACGATATCGCACAATCTGACACCAATCCAAGTGACAGACCCCCACCAAAAGGATGACGGAGCAAAACAAACATAAAAACGATATCGCACAATCTATCATTAATGACCATGATAGAACCCCCACCAAAAGGATGACGGAGCGAAACAGAAATAAACTATCGCACAATCTATCATTAATGACCATGATAGACCCTCACCAAAAGGATGACGGAGCGAAACACAAATAAACTACCGCACAATCTATCATTAATGACCATGATAGACCCCCCACCAAAAGGATGACGGAGCGAAACACAAAACAAACTATCGCACAATCTATCATTAATGACCATGATAGACCCCCCATCAAAAGGATGACGGAGCAAAACACACAAAACAATATCGCACAATCTATCATTAATGACTATGACAGACCCCCCACCAAAAGGATGACGGAGCGAAACACAAAACAAACTATCGCACAATCTATCATTAATGACCATGATAGACCCCCCCATCAAAAGGATGACGGAGCGAAACACACAAAACAATATCGCACAATCTATCATTAATGACCATGATAGACCCCCCACCAAAAGGATGACGGAGCGAAACACAAAATAAACTATCGCACAATCTATCATTAATGACCATGATAGACCCTCCATCAAAAGGATGACGGAGCGAAACATACAAAACAATATCGCACAATCTATCATTAATGACTATGACAGACCCCCCACCAAAAGGATGACGGAGCGAAACACAAAACAAACTATCGCACAATCTATCATTAATGACCATGATAGACCCCCCATCAAAAGGATGACGGAGCGAAACACACAAAACAATATCGCACAATCTATCATTAATGACTATGACAGACCCCCCACCAAAAGGATGACGGAGCGAACTCACACTAAACACATCGCACAATCTATCATTAATGACCATGATAGACCCCCCACCGAAAGGATGACGGAGCGAAACATAAGACACATCGCACAATCTATCATTAATGACCATGATAGACCCCCCACCAAAAGGATGACGGAGCGAACTCGCACAATCTATCATTAATGACCATGATAGACCCCTCACCAAAAGGATGACGGAGCGAACTCACACTAAACATATCGCACAATCTATCATTAATGACCATGATAGACCCCCCACCAAAAGGATGACGGAGCGAACACAAACAATATTGCACAATCTATCATTAATGACCATGATAGACCCCCCACCAAAAGGATGACGGAGCGAAACATACACACAGGTTGCTATCACTAAAAGGATGATAGAACAAACACAAATTGAGGGCTACCAACACCAAAAGGATGCAGGCGAGGTTGAACCGACGAAGTTCGGCTATCACCAAAAGGATGATAGTGAGGCAATTGATAACGGTCACGCTTGCTGGGTACAACTCATTGGGGAACACCCAAGAGGAAGATTGGGTTGAAATGAATCAACGGGGTACGCCCACCGTCTTGCTTGGAAATCGTAATCGTTGAAATGATTTCATGGTTACGCCCATGAATTCTGAAGAGGATGCCCCTGACTGGGCTGAGTTTGTCTTGATGTCTTGTCTTGGTCAACAAAAGGTCGAACAACTTCGTGAGGAACGCTCACGGCTTTGCTGAAGATGCCCCTGTCTAGGCTGAATCTTGCATTGAAACTCTTGGATTTACCCAACAAAAGGTTGAACAACTTCATGGAGGAAAACCCACGGTCTTGAATGGTATGCCCATGACTGGGCTGAATGTTGATTTGCAGATCTGATCAACCACAAGGTTGAAATACGTCATGGGAGACGCCCATGGTCCTTGAAAAATGCCCCTGACTGGGCTGAATCTTGCTTTGAATATTCTTTGAATTTTGTGGGGGAAACCCTCAATTGCAGAAGATTGCCCCTGCCTGGGCTGATGATTACTTTGAAGCTCCTGATAATCGTGGGACAAACCCACAATCTTGCAAAAATGCTCCTGATTGGGCTGATGATTGCTTTGAAGATGTTGTGGAAGATGCCCCTGATTGGGCTGATGATGGTCTTGGAAATATTCAAGATTGATCCTGGACCTTGACTTGCATATATGAATGTTGGATGATAAATGATATTCCATACGAGTAGAAGTGCAAATGCAAATGCTGACGCGCGAAGATGCCAGATCTGGGGAAGTATGATATGATTGGAGTATGCATATGATGCAGGATACTTATGAGGCCAAATGCGATGCGTATGATGCATATGATTGTAGACAGGTGATTGGAAATGCAGGTGGAGACGCCAGCATGGTGGACTCTGGTAGTTGCCAACGCGGATTGGACTTCGGGTGGTGGGGGGGATTGACTTCCGCGACACGTAGTTTGTTTAAGACGCCATGATTGAAGCAGAAAATGATGCTCTGGATGCCCCAAGTCTGGGTACTTGGTGATTTATTGTGAATTTCCTTCAGAGAAGGTTGCAACTTTGCTTGATGGTCAGCATGACATGGTCTTGCCCCAGTCTGAATATGGTAGTGGTTTGCCCCTGCTCGAGCTCTTGAGCGATTTGCCCCAGTCTGTGGGTTTTGAGGTAGTCTTGCTTTGTGCCAACCACTGGAAGTCAAGTTCCTCCTTGATTGTCCTTTGTTGAGATGTCCTTGAATACCTAGCACTGATTTGCAATTAAAATTGTACATTCACAAATGGTAATAATTAATGCAAAGTTCGATGCAAGTTTGAAAAAGTATTGTTTATTTGAAACTGTTATGATAGTGAGAAACGAATGGGCATTAGCCCAGATGTTGTGCTGATTTTGATTAGTGCGAAAAGATGTTACAAGAATAATGACCAATGTTGATGATTAACAATCATGTGAGGAGTCAGGTTACGCAACCTTGCAATAGTATGCTTTCAGAATAAACCTCGCCTCAATTAGGTCTTTCGAGGGTTGTAACGTGGTCTGATTCACGGTTATGAAACAAAGGATGCTAGGCTCAAAGTATAATTTGTACCCACCCATTCTTCTTAATGATCTCCAGTCCTACGCTCAGTTAATTCTGCACTTGTCTTGACGGTGTAAACTCGATGGCAGTCACTTTATTTTGATGGATGCCAGTGACCCTATTTGAATGACCACTGAATCTTATTTTATTTTGTTGAGGGTTTCGGGGTCCTCTTTTGCTTTTGTTTTTGATCCCTAACTTTTGCATGGATTGACTTTGCTTTTCAGATCCATCGGGATTGCCTTAATTTTTCCTAAGTCCCCTCTAAGGTGTCTGACTTAGCAGGCTTTCGATGTTTTTTTTTTTTGGATTTTGATTTTGTTGGAAGGTTGTGACTGCCATGTTATGGGTCATTGCTTGTGGATTCAAGTGCGGAGTTGAATTGACTGAACACTACTCTGCCCCAGGTTGAGTGTAAAGGTTTGAATATCCGAAGGAAACTGCTACTCCTAGGCTCAAAGAGGTTTACTAGGGATTAACTCCTTATATCTCCAGTGTTTGGGGATTTGAAGCAATGCCAGTACATCATTGACGAGATTCGGTCTGAAAGCATATGATTTCGCAATTATGGGTATCTCGTTTTCATCATCCTCCCTCAAATCATGCTAAACAATAGTGAATAGAGTGGAGTGAATAAATGTGTCGGTGATAAGTGAAAAATGAGTGAATACGACATAACTAATTCAAAACATGCATAAACGATACATTAATGAAACCAGATACGAATGGCAATTGTTCAAAGCATACAATACTTAAATAAACAAAGACAAAACATAAGAAATGCGAAATATGAAATGGCAGCATGACGGCCTTCTTCGAGGAATGAACTTGATTGGAATCGATCTGATGTTGGCACTAGTTAACTGGTGGCATCGGATTGTTGATGATATTTGGAGACTTCCCATTGAAGTTGATAGCATCCCTGTCGATCATGTCTTGAATTATGTGCTTGAAGGCTCTGCAATCCTCAATGGTATGACCCGGAGCGCCCTTATGAAACTCACAATGAGCATTTGCATCGTAATCGGCAGGAATGACGGTTGGAGGAGCCAAATCTCTCGGAACAACAGCTTTCTTCTCCATCAACTGAGCAAAGATTTTGGCATATGTCATTGGTAGACGATCAAAGACTCTATCTAGTCTCCATGTTCTCTGCGGATGCTGTGGGCGAGTACCTTGTCGTTGCTGAGTAGCTTGCATCTGTTGTTGCTGAGGAGGATACTGATATCCTTGCTGGTTGTAGGCTTGTTGCTGAGGAGCCTGTTGTCGTGGCATCTGAGCTTGCACTGCTTGAACAGCTGGCTAATAAGGCATCGGAGCATATTGCGCAGCAGCAACATATGGATACTGATAGTAGGGAACTTGATAAGGCATAGGAGCGGGAGCTTGTTGAGAAGCTTGCCCTTTCTGCAAAAAGATGGCATTTGTTTCGCCCTCCTTCTTCTTGTATCCATTGAAAGGCTTCTTGGCGTTGGCCTGGCTGTTAAAACCTCCTGGTATCTTTCCACTCTTCAACCCTTCTTCAATTCTCTCACCGACGATCACCAAGTCAGAGAATCCAGCGGAGACACTACCGATCAACTTTTTGTAGTACTGGCCTTGTAAAGTACCCATGAAGATGTCAATCAGTTCACGGTCAACAAGAGGTGGATGCACCCTTGCGGCTAGCTCTCTCCATCGTTGTGTGTACTCCTTGAAGGATTCGTTGTCCTTTTGAGTCATACTCTGAAGTTGAGTACGATTCGGAGCGAGATCTGTGTTGTATTTGTACTATTTGACAAATGCATCGGCTAGCTCGGCCCAAGTGCGCACACTGTTACGTTCCAGCTGCATATACCATTCGAGTGATGCCCCAGACAAACTGTCTTGGAAGCAGTGAATCATGAGCTTTTCGTCTCTGGCATAGGCAGCCATCTTGCGATAGTACATCTTCAGATGAATGTTTGGACAACTGAGACCTTTGTACTTCAAAAATTCTGGCACTTTGAACTTGGGAGGAATGACAACATCAGGCACCAAGCATAATTCTAAAGCACTGAAAGAATTTGAACTGTGCCCCTCCATGGCTCGGAGTTTCTCGGCTAGATCTCGGCACATCTTCATGGCTTCAGAATCCTGAACAGCAACAGGACTGGAAATGGGGATAGCAGCATGATAATTCTGAACGTCGTCATAATGATCCATCAGAGTATCTTCGGTATGGGGAGCTGGGATTTGCACAACAGTAGGCTGGACCTGCGGGATAGCTCCAATGGTAACTCCGGGCGCTGGGGTTGGATGAGAAGTGTTCCCTTCGGCTGCGTTATTGAAGTTCAACGGCATCCCATGAGGATTTGGAATTGGAACCAAAAGGATGGCAGTAGACCCTTGTCCTTGACCATTGTTGTTGACGATAGCAGCGGCTTCACGCTGTTCTTCCTCTCTTCTGGCCGTGAGGATGGCTTCGAGGATCTGGTCAATCTTTCCTTTCATAGAATCCAACTCTTCCCTGAAGGTAGCTTGCTCCTGTTGAATTTGCTCCATCATTCGTCTTGTATTAGCTCTAGTTGCGTACTGGTGTCGAGGACTCAGCTTGATTTACTGGATACGAAGGAAAGAGAAACATGAGAAACTGCTGAAGGAAGGAGAATGCAAGATGTACAACAAATGAGATGCAATGCAAATGATATGCAATGCAAGATGCAAGATCCAGGATCACAGGATCACAAATTCAAACAAGTTATGAGATTAGCCGGGTGAACGGTTCAAGGATCACAGTCACTGCTCAAAGAAACCCCCACGGGTAGGATTCTAAAACGGGTAGGTGCCTAGAGTCATGGATATCTTTCAAAGATATTACTGCCATGACAAAGCCTCATCATGATGATAATATCCTCAAAAGAATCTCCTCTAGGTGAGGTTCTCGTATCTTCCACGCGAGAAAGACTTCTCGGAGGCATCAACTACACAACCATCGACACACGGGTTCTAGAAAAGGTTCTCAGAGTCATAGATCGAGGTTGAAAATATTACTGTAAGAAAGTAATACGTTCAAGGGATCTCATCTGATTGGGGCATTCGTATTAATTCACAAAGAATTAACACTACCAACCACCATGGATAAAACGGTTTATGGTCCTTGGGATAAACGATTCAAACTCGAAAACATTATTGTAATGGCAAAGACTCACCACAACAACAATATCTCCAAGGAATCTACTCCAAGCGGGGTTTTCGCTACAACTCAACGTGAAAGACTCCACGCAAGTCTCCACTACACAACCACCATCCTAATCCTAGGGTTATACTCGGACTCGGGTGTAGAGCCATCTCACAAAATAACCATAAGCAGAACAACCCCACAATGCCACAAGAACAGGTAACCAAGACAAGGATACCAACAAATAAGCAAGAAAAAAAATAAAAGACAAAGCTAACAACTCAAACTAAGATAGGCTCAACTCTCTTTTGCATGGAGCAATCGTTCCCCAGCAGAGTCGCCACCTGTCGCACCTCGAAAATTCATTTCGAACATACGACCCTCACGCAGAAGGCGCGGAAATTGCGGTTCGACAGAGTTGCCACCGAACTTTATTTTTCCCGAATGAACGGGAGAGGAAAATATCGAGAAAACCTCATAAACGCGGAAGGAACACGGCCGTCGCAACCAAATGTTCCTGGGTTCGGGAGTCGGTTACGCGAGGGGAAGGTACTAGCACCCCTCACGTCCGTCGTACTTGACGGGAACCTCTTAATTCGAGTTAATGGATGTTAGCTAAACTTAATTCTTCTCTTCTTGCTACTAAATGCTAAAGGATACTATAAAGGGATAAAGACGCTAGGGGAAAGGGGATGGTTAGAGGATAGGGTGCTCGCCAAGGATTGGGGCCCTTGTGCCTACGTATGCTCATTCGGACGAGAATGAGAAATCAGAGCGTCGTAGTTCGACTATGGGAGAGGATGGGGAATGGATGAAATAATGGAGGAAGATAGAATTGTGCTCGCCAAGATCATCGCAATCTTGTGCCTACGTATATTATATTCAAGAATGAATAAAGAATCAGAGCGTCCGTAGTTCGTGGTAACAACCACGAAAGAAACTGGATTTGAATTGAGTTTGAAGAGGTACGAATGACGATTACTCGAAATTTAAGAAAGACTTCTCGGACCCAAGTAATCGAGAGAGCGAACCAAAGACTTGGAACACTCTCTTTTTCATCATGAAGGAATGATGTGTTTGAAAGGATAAGGTTGAAATGATGACGATCACTTGAAGCCTAAGAAAGACTTCACAGACCCCAAGTAATCGGGAAAGCGAACCAAAGACTTGGAACACTCTCTTTTTCATCGTAAAAGAAGGTTGTTTGAATTTGAAATGGTGTATAAAAGGATGAGATTGGTCGGATGACGACTACTTGAAGCTTGAGAAAGGCTTCTCGGATCCAAGTAGTCAGGAGAGCGAACCAAAGACTTGGGACACTCTCTTTTTCATCGTAAAAGAAGTTGTTTGAAAGGTGAGTGAAAGGATGAGTAATTGAAAGGTGGTTGAATATTGTCGAGTTTGTTAATATTACTTAAAGGCGTCAATTGCTCACACACGAATAAGATAACTCGCATATAAACAACGGAAAGCAAGATCAAAGACTTGAACCTACTTTTCACACCTTGAAAAGAATTGAATAATTGTTAGTTGATTGATAGTTTGTTTCGAAAATCCTCTTGACGTTGGGTCAAGGGTTTGACACATTATCGCGTGCAAAGCGTGTTGAAAATGAAATTGTTTGAAAAAAGAGACCGACTTGACTTACGCATCAAGGGTCAAGTTGTAATAGGTTGATGGCGAATGCGTACGAGCACTCGACTTACGGGTTGTTTGAAAGTGGCTCGATGATGAATCGAGAATTAGTTTGAAAATAGTTTGATCCACCCTAGTCCCTATGGGTGCTCCTAGGTGATAAATTAATAATCAAAGAAATGCGAAACATACATCGGAATGGGAGAGGGGTACAAGTAAGTTACACGGGATTGCACGAAATAAAGGGGTCTCATTGTAAGGTAGCCCAAGAGAAAGCCGTGTGTGTGCATTTGTGTCCTAAACTACACCTTGAGCAAAGTCGGGCACAACTCAATATTAGGTACCTGCAAATGACCAAAGATCCAACAGTCCACCAAATCGACTTTTAGCGGTTTCGATATTTTATTAGGTGTTTTCGGTTATAATATGAATAAATATGATATATGATGGATAAAAATATGAATAAATATGATAATAATAATAATAATATGAAAAAAAAATGGATTAAAAAAATAATAAAAATGAAAAAAGAATAGTTTGAAAAAGGTTGGTCTCGGATCCTTCATTTCTCATCAATAATTTGACGGAGAATCGAAGGAAATGTCGTCATCGACCCCAAAAAGCAAAGATGCCCAATAACAAATGTGAAAATAAAATCAACTCTAGAAAGCTATAAACTTCTAAATAAAAAATTAAAATCTAAAACAGACATAATTATATACATAAACTCCAAGAATCAAATTAGAAAATATTGAAATAATCTCTAAAAACTAGTTATAATAATATTTTCATATGTAATATAAAACTACTTAAAATAAAAATATAAACAGACTATAATATTTTTTTAAAAAAAACATACACATATTATGAAATGTATTTAGTTAAAATATAATAATAATAAAAAGAGGAAATAGAACGAAAATGGGCTCTAACGGCCCATACCAGTGCATCAGGAAATCAAATTATTCAAAACAAGTTTTAAACGAAAACAGAACCTGATCCAACTCCAAGAAGAACAAAACACCATAAACGTTATTCCCAGAACCGAAAACTCAAAACGAGATCTCAATCCCACCTCACGGACAACAAACTCTCTTCAATTCAGTTTTCGAGCCTTATTATCAATATGGATTTGCTCGACCGCTTCATGTTCAAGCCTGACTCACTCTCGTTTTGTGGTAAAGTCTCCTTCCATTTTTTTCTTTCCAAATCTGGATTTTAGATCCGATTTCTCACTCTACTCTTTGCGTTTCAGTTTCGTTTGGGTGTTATAACAGAAGGAGAAGGTTGAAGGAGATTAATGATTAGGGGTATGAGGAGATTTTTCGTGTGATGGTCTTATGAAGAATAACTTGAGGGAGCAGTCTGTTTGCAACCATAAGATGCGGTTTTCTTTTTTTATCAGGTATGAAGATTTAATCATGAATTTTGTAACGGTGAAGAGCTGTTGAAATGAAGTTGAAAAAGAGGAGGGTTGTGGGAGATTTTGAACTTCTGTTGAGGTTTGAAACTTCGAATGTGTTTGTCAACCAAGTTGGATGGAATAGAGTTGGTTATGGTTTGATGATAATGAGGGTTGAAAGAGTTTTCTCCCTTCCTTGTGTATGGTTCATCAGTCATATGAAGACAGTGAGGGCTAAGTATTGTGGTTCATCTGTCAACCCCCTTTTTTCATTGTGGTCCTGATTGTCATTTTTGATGTGATTTCGCTTTCAAAGCTGCAGAAAATTGTTTGTTTGTGGCTTGGCTGTAAGTTGGTTGATGCAGGTTGTGCAGAGCATGATTCTGGAGTGGCAGCAAGGTTGTACCAATTCTGCAGGATTTGTCTTGTTGCTGATTCTATACCACTTTGGAGTGTGGCAACAGGTTGTAGCAGCATAGGCTTTGTTTGAACATTATCTCATCTTGTGTAAAATTATGTCTCTCCTTTTGTACTGAATTGGTTTTTTATGCAGGTTGAGTGGTATGGTTGTGCAGAGTTTGTCTGGTTGTGCAGAGTGTAGCAGTTGTACCTTATTTTACAGTGTGGTAATTTTTGTAAATGTGGCTATGAGATTCTGCTTGTATTGTCTTGTTTTACAAAGTGTAGCAGTTTTTTATAGCATGTCATACTGCTTTCTTTGGACTGTCTTGTAGTCTTTTTTCATTAATTTTCTCATGTTTGATAGGTAACTACTGCAAGGAGTTCATGAGCGATATTTTTCTACGTTGCGAATTCAAGTCGGGGTTACGACGCATATGCTACAGTATTCGAAAGAAATTCGGTTGTGCATGACATCACTTAGAAGCATGTTGCTGCTCGTTGTTTTATGCGGTAGCTACGCAAAACTTCGCGTTTGTATTATGAGGCAAGGTGTGAGCACCATACTCGTAGCTACCGCCATGTTTTACTTCAACTGCTACGAGTCATTATTGTAAGTTACAATTTGAGAGTTTCTTTTTTCATGATATTTGAGTTATTTGCCTTGTGCAAGAATGAATGCTTCTGTTCTAACTTATTTACCTACACATCCCTGCTGCTCATCATCTCTTATACAGTTTACGGTCTTCTTCTTGACAGGGCAATGTTAATGACGACAATCTTATCTGCTTTTGGAAAGCTCGATACGAAGTGTGAATGAGAGAAAAACAAAAGGCAATGTTAGGCATGATACTTAATATTGTATGCAGGTTTATTACTTTGGGCATATGGATTTCCAGTGCAAAGGTAAACAACTTCTTCTGTTATCTGCTGAGAGGCCATGTGTATTAACTGAAGAATATTCAACGCCTTTCTCATGTCACCGTTATTAAGTCGAACAAGAGCAGACATACCACTGTCTTGAACATCAAGCTTTTTAGCATTAATAACATGTTTCAGTCTTTCAGAGACATGTACGGCATCAAGAGGAGCAAACTGAAACTGAGTGCACCTCGATTGCAATGTTGGGATAATCCTGTTTACATGATTACAGATAAGTGCAAACCTAGTGCTCTTTGTATATTTCTCAATTTTCCATCTCAAAGTAACATGCTCAATGTGGTTTTGACATGCTGCCCATGGATTTTATATGAAATTATGCTGCCCTGTTTTGTTGCATAGTGTAAAGACGCATTTCATACGGTTTTGCGGGAAACGGCATTATGCTGAAAAAATCTGTTGGTTTTCTCTGTGTGCAGGTTTCGTCCGTGAATTATGGTAGGACTCGCGGAAACGGTTTATGGAATGGTACGGGTTTAGGCTTGTAAACAAAACGAGGATGGTTATCGCGATGGTAAGGTGCTACATAGCTGTTGTATGTCCCTTTTTTCAATTATTCCACAGATTTTACATGACGCCGACTTTGCTCGCAATTTGTGGTGTATGCTGTGTTTACTTTAGAGTCTGCAGTAACATGAGCTTTTCTCTTATCTTACAGGACCACACACTTTGGTATGAATGGAAGAGTGCTTGAAGCCTTCAGTGACAGTCACGAAAAAACGGTTTGGCCATGTCTTGAATTCTTGTTAGGCCTGAGTTTTGACGAGCATCACGTGCACACCGTCTGCGGCATTGGGGCGCAGGCCAGAATAGAATAGGCTCAAAAATCATGAAGTCTTGTAACCTTGTACTCTTGTTATATTTTGGGAACTCAAGATCAATGATTGTGGCCCCTTAATGGTATATATCTCATGAATTTCTTTGGACCTATGACTTGTAGCTTTACCGTCAAAGCCCTTTCCTAGTGTTTGCGTTTCATTTCTTTGTGGATGCCCATGATGTACCATGTATTTTCCTGATGAAATACTTAATACATGACCAATTTACATCCTGTATCATGGCTTGCATGAGTATTTGAAAATGATGCACCATATATTTTATTTAGTACATATTGAAATCCACACCTGGAATTTAATTTGGGACATGAATTAGAACACGGCCGCTTGACATCAAGTTGGGACCATCTGGATAATTGGAGATTAAATTTTCACAATTAATTGTCACAACTCATCCTCATTGGTCCTCACTGTATGGCTTTGAACTTAGAAATAACACTTTAACATGATTAGCATAATGAATACAATGAAGTTGGTTCATCACGCTTGGTGTATACATTAGCCCCTCTTTGTGATACTACCGAACAATGTGTGCCAACCCTAAAAAACCAATTTGAATTTTTTTGTGAGCTTTTCTAAAGCAATTTGAGTGCTTGAATTAATATCACCCTCGAAGTAATCCTTATTAAGAGCCCATCTCAATTATCAAGTGTATCATGGCCTTGACCCTTGAAATTTATCTGTCAAACCAATTTTACTTATATCAGAAAGGCATTTGGACCTCACATGGAATTTGATTCGAATAGTCTCAACCCTGTGGTATCTTTTTTGAATTTTTAAATTATGGTCAGTGGATGAATGTTGCACAAATGACTAAATAGGTAGGACAAATTTGGGGTATGACAGAGAGGTATGGGGATGCAAAGGTCAATATATAGTAATGAAGTGGAAGTTGAAATGGTGGAGGGTTAATGGGGGATTCGGAAGGTTTGTAGTGGGGTTTAAATGTGTGAAAGTGGGGAATTAGGAGAGTGAAGGTGGAGAGGTGCGTAACCTCTGTTTTGACAGAATTGGGGTTTTATTCGCGTGACGACCGTCAGGGGTGTGTGACGGTCGTAATACGCGTGACGACCGTCAGGGGAGTGTGACGACCGTCACACCAGCAAATTCTATAGAATTGCAGAAGTTCGCTTGGGGGGCGTTTTAACAGTGGAATATGTGATTTTTGAATTCATTTGCAGTATGATAGACTGATTACAAAATAGAAAATAACATGAAACATAATTAAGGGAGATACCGGAATGAAAATAACATTGAATAAAAAACGAGTTTAAATTAATACAATATCCAAAAAGAAATAATTGCAAAATTAAATAATGTGAAACAATGTGAAATGCAGAAAACTAAAATATCATTCCTTTGGTTTCTTCAAGTTGTTGATCTGCTGAATAACGTCATTAAATTGGTCGCTAACTACGTCCATGTAAGTAACGAAATCCATGTGAAGTTGCGTTAATTCATCTTTTATAGTGGTTACTTCCAGCTTGAGGTCGTCCATAGTTCTCAGAGCAGTGTCCAACTTGTCTGTGTCTTGTTCAGGAGTGGGGTCAGGAAAGTTATGGTAGTTAGGAGGGGTCTCAGGATCTGTCTCCACTTCGGACTCATAATCTTTGTAGTACAGATAGTCATGTGCTTCTGATATTTGATCACTGTCATACATGTAAGCCTGGGGTGTTGAGTGAGGTGATGGAAGTCCCATAGGCTCGTCCAATTCATAAAGCCAATTGTTTCTGTTGTGGTTACTTGTTAGCTCATGGTTGGGCAATGTGAAAAGGTGGACAGGTTGATCAGCTATGAGGTATTCATAGGCTCCTGGTCCTAAGGTACCTAAGATACCTCTGTTGAAGCAGAATTGGATGTCCATTGATCTGAGGTTGCCGAAACGAATGGCTTTGTTCAGGTAATACCTCAGGCTAATTTCGTGGGAAATCATGGTGACTAAGCCTCCTATTAAAATGGGTGAGTGAGGTTCCTGATTAAGGCGTGTGAATGCCCTCATCATAAAAGGGACAACATTTACAGGGAGGCCTTGTGAAGCACAGAGAAGGATGAACAACTCTTCCTTTGAGACTGTTGTAATGTTTTAATCCTTCCCAAAGAGGGTATGGGCTAAAATCCTATGAAAATAATGGAGTGTTGGATTGTGTATCTCGTTGTTGTGCATGTCATTCGGTTCAGGGTGATAGTTACCGGTGATGGTACCTCAGAATTGTTCTAACTCGAGATCAATATCCTCTTCAGTGTTGGTAAACATAAAAGGTCTGCTAGGGAAGCCTAGGATGTTAGCTAACAACGTACGGTTGTGGGTTTGGTCCATTCCAAACATTCTAAAGGTTATCAGCTCTTTGGTGGATCCGTAGCCATGTTCGGGTAAGTAACTTAAAGAGCTAAGGAATTCGAACGTGAGTTCGCGGTAGGTAGCAAATCGGGTCTTTAGAGCAGTTTGCTCCCAGCCTAATTGGTTAAATAAATACTGAATGCTATACTGGATTCCTAGCTTGTCCATGGTGGCTCTATCGTAGTACAGAGTCGAAGCAAAACTTCTCTGAGTCAGTGCCTCAAATCTGGCCTTGTGAGCTAGTCCTCTAAATACAACAGTCGTAACGTCGATGTTGGCCATACTCGGAGGTTAGTCGGATAAAAAAGGGAGAAAAGTAGAACGACTTTAAAATCCTGGAAAATTTAAAATCACATTCACTCAGATTAGATTTTTAAGAAGCAAAGGGTGATGAAAGAAAGAAAAATAAAATAAAATAAATAGTAGAAAATAAGAAAATAGAAATTTATGGAAATTATTAGTTAAAATGAAAAACATAGTTTTAGTAAATTTAGAAGGGAAAAACGGGAAAAATTAGGTTGCCTCCCAATCAGCGCTGTTTTTAACGTCAAAAGCCTGACGATAGCTTGGCTGCAAGCTATTTGGGAAGCTTGAGCAATTTCATATTGCTCACGTGGTGGCTGTGTTAATTTTGATTATAATACTTCAAACGCTGTCCGTTTACTATAAATGGTGCATTGATTTGATTTCTGATTTCAACAGCTCCACTCTTAAGGACTTTGGTGACCTCAAAGGGTCCAGACCATCTAGATTTTAATTTTCCAGGGAAAAGTTTTAATCTTGAGTTGAATAGGAGCACGATGTCTCCCACACTGAATTGTTTCCGGATTGAACGTTTATCATGCCATTTCTTTGTTCTTTCTTTGTAGATACGGGCATTCTCGTATGCGTCCAATCTGAGCTCTTCCAATTCGTGAAGGTTCAAGATTCGTTTCTCTCCTGCCGCAGTGTAGTTGAAGTTCAGTGTCTTAATAGCCCAGAAGGCTTTATGCTCTAATTCTACCGGCAGGTGACATGATTTTCTGTAAACTAGTTTAAATGGTGTGGTACCTATTGGTCTTAAAGGCGGTCCTATAAGCCCATAAAGCTTCGTTCAGCTTTGATGACCAATCTTTCCTGGAGGTTGCGACAGTCCTTTCCAAAATTTTCTTTATTTCTATGTTCGAAACCTCTACTTGTCCACTAGTTTGTGGATGATACAGTGTAGCTACGCGGTGTTTGACTCCGTATTTGGAGAGGAGTTTGTCAAAGATTCACGATATGAAGTGCGAACCACCGTCACTAATGACGAGTATGGGCACACCGAATCTAGGAAAGATTGTGTTTCTAAAGAGTTTGACGACTACTCGCGTGTCATTTGTTAGAGCAGCAACGGCCTCTATCCATTTAGATACATAATCGATAGCGACGAGTATATATTTGTTTCCAAAAGAAGACGGGAAAGGTCCCATGAAGTCTATTCCCCAGACGTCAAAGATTTCTACTTCTAAAATTCCTTTCTGAGGCATTTCATCGCGTCGTGAGATGTTGCCAGTGCGTTGGCACCGGTCGCATTTGAGTACAACGATATGGACATCCTTCCAGAGGCTTGGCCAAAATAGACCAGATTGTAGAATTTTAGCGCACGTCTTCGAAGTACTAGCATGACCATCATAAGGTGCTGAATGGCATTGGGAAATGATGTCTTCTATTTCTTCCTCTGGGACACAGCAACGGTATAAGTTGTCGGCGCCTCGTTTGAAGAGTAGAGGTTTGTCCCAATAGTAATGCTTTAAGTCGTGGAAGAATTTCTTCTTTTGTTGATAAGTTAGATCCGGTGGAAGCACGCCTGCGGCCAATACGATGTCGGCAAACCACGGCAAAGTGGCTTGGGCATAGACAGCTTCCACGACTTTCTCAAGTTCTGGTTCTTTCGAGGTTGAGTTGGACATATCGCTTTCCAATTTAGCTATTAGACGTTTGTAAAGAAAGTCGTCATTGATAGACACTGATTCTTGTTTAATGCCCTCTATTCGGGATAAGTGATCTGCAACTACGTTCTCGGTCCCCTTCTTATCTTTAATTTCTAAGTCGAACTCTTGTAATAATAGGATCCATCTCAATAATCTTGGTTTGGCGTCCTTTTTGCTTATTAGGTACCTAATGGCAGTGCGATCTGTGTATATGATTATTTTGGCCCCTACCAAGTAGGAACGGAATTTGTCAAGTGCAAACACAACTGCTAGAAGTTCCTTTTCCGTTGTGGCGTAGTTCATTTGGGCAGGGTCTAAAGTTCTACTGGCGTAGTAGATAGCGTGAAGCTTCTTGTCTTTCCTTTGTCCTAGAACTGCGCCTACAGCATAATCACTTGCATCACACATGATTTCGAATGGTAGTCGCCAATCTAGGGGTTGCATGATTGGTGCGGTGATGAGTGTTGTCTTTAGAGTTTCGAATGCTTCTAAGCATTCTTTGTCGAAAACGAACTCGACATCTTTCATTAACAAACCTGTAAGAGGTTTTGTGATTTTTGAGAAATCCTTTATGAATCTTCGGTAGAATCCAGTGTGTCCTAAGAAGCTTCGTATTTCTCGTACGGTTTTCGGAGGTTGAAGGTCCTTTATGATCTCTATTTTAGCTTTGTTAACTTCAATCCCTTTTTCAGATATGACGTGTCCTAAAATGATGCCTTGTCAGACCATGAAATGTCATCTTTTGAGTACTGTTTCTAAATTTGACAGGCAGCTTTCAAAGCTTTGTCCGCATACAGAGAAGTCATCCATGAACACTTCCATGATGTCATCTATAAAATCCGCAAAGATTGCCATCATGCATCTTTGGATGGTTGCTGGAGCATTGCATAGTCCGAACGGCATTCGGCGATAAGCAAAAGTACCATAAGGACAGGTGAATGTTGTCTTTTCTTGGTCATCGAGGTGAATAGGAATTTGAAAGAATCCCAAATAACCATCTAGATAGCAGAAGTACGAATGTTTCGCTAGTCTTTCCAACATCTGGTCTATGAAAGGTAAAGGGAAGTGATCTTTCCGAGTTGCCTTATTCAGTTTTCTGTAATCGATACACATCCTGTTTCCGGTCACAACTCTTTGGGTTATCGATTCATCTTTCTCATTTTTCACTATAGTAATGCCTCCTTTCTTTGGTACTACGTGTACTGGGCTGACCCATTGGCTGTCGGAGATCGGGTATATGATTCCTGCGTCTAGTAACTTTTTCACCTCGTCTTTGACTACAGTGCTTAGGATCAGGTTTATCCTTCTCTGATGTTCTCTTGAAGTTTTGCAGTCTTCCTCTAGCATGATACGGTGCATACAGATGGAAGGACTTATGCCTTTTAGATCACTTATATTATAGCCTAACGCAGTTAGGTATTTCCTTAGGACTTCTAGTAATTGCTTAGTTTCTGACTGTCCTAAATTAGCGTTGACTATTACTGGTCTTTTGAATTTCGTATCTAGGAATTTGTACCTGAGGGTTTTAGGTAGTTTTTTAAGTTCTAAAGCTGGGTTTTTCGGACCTGGCATGTGATTTGGAGTTAGTGCTAAGATCTTGCTTAGACTATCATCTTTGTATGGTGCACGCCAGTTGTCGTCTTCATGAATAGCAGGGATTTGGATCTTCATGATTTCAGAATATGTAATTTCTTCCTTCTCTAATTCTCGTATGCATCCGTCAATGACATCTACTATATAGTGTGTGTCATCTATAGCTGGTGCCTTCAAGAACTTAGTAAGGATGAACTCTATCTTTTCTTCTCCTACTTCGAATGTTAGCCTTCCTTTCTTTACGTCTATGATAGCTCCGGCTGTCGCTAGGAACGGTCTCCCTAGGATAATTGGGGTAACAGAGTCCTCTTTGATGTCCATGATTATGAAGTCGGTTGGGATATAGAATTGGCCTATGCGTACTGGAACGTTTTCCAGCACACCGGCGGGATATTTGACTGATCGGTCAGCCAATTGCACGGACATTTTAGTTGGTCTTAGTTCTCTCATATTCAGCTTTTTGCATATAGATAAAGGCATGACACTTATACTGGCTCCTAGATCGCATAGAGCTTTGTCTATAACGAACTTTCCTATGACGCAAGGTATGGAGAAACTACCCGGGTCTTTTAGTTTAGGAGGCATGTTGTTTTGAATGATTGCGCTACATTCGGCAGTAAGTGTAACTGTTTCGTTATCCTCTATTTTCCTTTTATTAGACAAGATTTCTTTAAGAAACTTAGCGTATGACGGTATTTGAGTTATCGCTTCTGTGAAAGGAATAGTGATATTTAGTTGTTTTAGAAGTTCAACAAATTTCTTAAATTGTCCTGAAGTTTTGGAGTTTATTAATCTTTGAGGATAAGGGATAGGTGGTTTATATGGCGCTGGAGGCACATATGAATTTTCATCTTTGGCGGCCTTTTGCTCGTCACATTCCTTCTTTTCTGTTTCAGATTCCTTTTCTGTTGGTTTATCGGATTTCTGATGCATGACTAAATCTTCATTCCTAGGATCTGTTGGGCCTTCCAATTCTTTTCCACTTCTCAATATGACAGCGTTTGCATGACCTTTCAGATTAGGTTCTGGCTGGCCTGGAAATGTTCCAACTGGTGCGGCTGCAGAGGCTTGTTGTTGAGCCACTTGTGATATCTGCGTTTCGAGCATTTCATTGTGGGTGACTATAACGTCTACTTTTCCGGTCAACTGTTTAATTTGCTCGCTAGTGTGTATGTTTTGATTTAGGAATTCTTTATTTGTTTGAGCTTGAGTAGCTATGAATTTTTCCATCATCACTTCGAGGTTTGATTTCCTAGGGGCAGTCTGGGCAGCAGCGGCTGGTTTCTGATATCCTGGCGGAGCAGCGGGTGCTTGCAAGGCATTATCATTCTTGTAGGAAAAGTTTGGGTGGTTCCTCCATCCTGGGTTGTAAGTATTTGCGTAAGGATTTCGTTGAGCGTAGTTTACTTGGTCTGGTGGAATTCCTACCAACAATGGGCACTCGGGCGCATTATGAGTGGCAATTCCACATAACTCACAATTTGGAGTTACAGCAGCTACGGTTGCAGTTGGGGTAACGGTCAGACTGTCAATTTTCTGCGCTAGAGCATCTACCTTAGCGTTGAACTTTTCAAGACTGCTGATCTCGTACATCCCACCTTTCACTGCGGGTTTCTCTGCTGGAGTTCTTTCACCTCCCCATTGGTAGTGGTTCTGAGACATGTTTTCGATAAGTTGATAGGCTTTGTCATATGGCTTATCCATAAGTGCACCGCCCGCGGCGACGTCTACAGTTAATCTGGTGTTATATAGAAGCCCATTGTAGAAAGTATGGATCATCACCCAGTCTTCTAAACCATGGTGAGGGCATGCTCTCATCATATCCTTGAACCTTTCCCACGCTTCATAGAGAGATTCAGTATCTTTTTGTCGAAATCCATTGATTTGAGCTCTAAGCATAGCAGTTTTGCTTGGCGGAAAGTATCTTGCTAAGAAAACGTTCTTCAACTGTTCCCACGTCGTAACGGAGTTGGATGGTAAGGATTGTAACCATGTCCATGCTCTATCTCTAAGAGAGAAAGGAAAGAGACGAAGTCTTATTGCGTCTGGAGTTACTCCATTTGCCTTCACTGTGTCTGTGTATTGCACAAACTTCGTTAAGTGTTCATTCGGATCCTCGGTTGCATTTCTCGAGAATTGATTTTGTTGTACAGCTGACAGCAATGACGGTTTCAGTTCGAAATCGTTCCGATTGATAGCTAGGGCAACAATGCTACTTTGAGGTTCCAACTGAGAGGGGGTAGCGTAGTCCTTCAGCGGTTTGTTCTGAGGTCCGTCGGCCATCTTTGTCTCTTCAACAGGAGGATGAGCTAGAAGATCAGGAATATTGTGTTTTCGTTGATAATCGAGGATGCGCCTTCTTAAATGTAAGAAGCACTCTAGTTCAGCGATTGTAGGTTGTAAGATGTCGCCTTGAGAGCGAGTACTTGGCATACAATCGAAAAACGATTAGAGGGAAAGAGAATAGTTAACCTAGTCTATACTGTGTAACAAAGGATTACACTATTTAATAAACGGGTCCCCGGCAACGGCGCCAAAAACTTGATCGGGACTTTCTATGTCTGATTGAACTAACTGCAAGTGCACAGTCTATCGCGTAGTAATAAAAGATATCGATCCCACAGGGACTCGTAATCAAGCTAGTATTTTCGGGTGTTACTGTGTTTAGCTAGGTTGGTAATGTTTTAGGGGAATAAAAGCAAAATAAGTGCGTAAACTATAGGGGAACTAAAATGTTACTTAAGGTATAAATGCTTGAATCGGTATGCAATATGTTGGTTCTTCAAGGATTCGACAAGTTACCGGTATTTTTGTGTTTTCAAAAATAGTTTAAGAAGAAAATGACGGTTTAAAGACCTTTGTCTCACTAAGGTTGTTGACGCTAGTCGCAACTCTAAGGCAGAACGTATGCTGTCGCTATCCCGTTCGCGGTTAAAACTACTTTTTGAAAACCATTAAGCTCTAATCTTTTTTAAAGCGTTGTCGCTGTTTTTAAAATGAATGCTTAGTTTTTACTATATGGACTTAACCTCAGCTGTCGCTTGTTGGTTCGTACCTTTATGAATTTCCCACTGTCGTGGCAAAAATGCTTTTAAATAAGTTCTCGCTGTCGCGACGAACATTTATTTTAGAAAAATCGATTTAAAAACTGAAGCCATAAATAAGTTTTGAAAAGGGAGGTATACACCGGTTAATTATCGAATCCCATCTGACCACTTATTACATACCGATTACTTAAATTTAGCCGGACATGGAATGTAAATAAGAACACGTAAATAATGGCAGAGAATATAAATATGCATTATAATGGGAAATGGAAATCAATTAACGATTAAAAATAAAAACTTGTAAGTAGTTCGATTGGCTTTTGGGAAATTCTCCAAAATGTCGGCAGGATTTAGTCTTTATGCCAATTACTCGTACAGAATAGAATTTGGAAAGCAAAACAACAATTGCAAGGAAAGAAAGAAAAAGGAAACAATAAACGATAAGAAACTGGGAAACTAAAAATTGCTCTGAAAGTAAATTGGCAGCACTTCATGTCTTCAATGCAGCTCCCCTTTTCTGGTATCAGCTCCCTCCTTTTATAGATGGGATTTCCAACGGTTAATTTCTTCAGGAAGTGGGATTGATCTCAGAAAATATAGGAGTTAGTGGTCCACTCCTTTTTGGCATTTTCAAGCACTTCACAGCACGTGCAACATTTCTGCATTTAATTGCATGACGATCGTCATGGATGTGTGACGGTCGTCACATCAGCAGAACTCGTTTTTTCTATTTTTGGCCTGTTTATCATCTGGTTTTCATCTGTAATTGCTTGTTTTCTTCATCTTGCTCCATTTTAGCATGAACTTTGAATACCTGCACAATACTGGACAAATAATGTGGAAATATCCAAAATCGGAGTGAAACCGGTCACTAATTAGTAAAAATACATGTCATTATATATATACGATTTCGCGTTATCAGTAAAATGCAAAGATGCAATGCAAAATGCAACTGGTTTTACAAAACTCATGAGATCAATTGTGCCAAACCCTCATTTGATTCATTATTAGAAAAAAGTTACAACTTTTGAGACACAATACAAGAAACTTAAGTTATATCGAGAAACTAAGTTCCATGGTCTAAACTAAGAACTTCAGATGTGAGGCCTCTTTAACTTCTTCATAATTGCCTCTATCACCAATTTATCCACCATTCCTTTCCAGGCTCTAGAGGTTGAAGGGATACTTGAGTATTCATGACTGCTTTGGGTGGGCTCGATACTAGAGAAAAATAAATTCTCCCTTGTTGCTTCCCCATCGATCACTCGTTGTTCGAGCCAATCTATCAATTCATCTTTCTCTTGTACTTCTCTAATGAGCCTTGTTGTTTCGGAGGAAAGCGCATGTTACTTTCCTTCCCAAGTGTCCCTCTCAAGTTGGGCTCTTGCAAGTAACTATTGGCATTCCTCCGTCTTCTCAATGGGAATGGCAAAGGATGACGAAACAATGACAATTTGCGCGTTCTTTTTTGGGAGATATGGCATTTTCAAATCCCTTTCTCTGGATTGGACCCATTGAGTAAATGGTTCAAAAGCTAATCAGTTTCTTTTTCCCAATTCAGCTTTTGTCTTTTTTTGGATATCCTCCCAAGCATCAACTGTGCTATTTCTCATATTTTCTGCTACTTCAGTGTTGAGATAAAAGAAACCGGATAAGAGCATATTGGTGGGTTTGTCCTTCATCGGAAAACCAAACTGTCGTCTAGCCAAGGCTGGATTGTAGTTGATCCCTCCTTTTACTCCAATGAGTGGTATATTTGGGAAGCTTTTGCACCTATCAAAATAGACTCCTCTATCGTAGGCGGGATTGTACCAATGAATATCAGCTTGTGTTAAGGAGATTATTCTTTGAGACCATCTCCATCCATTGGAATTTCTTTAAAAGCATTGGTTTTTAACAAATGGTTGACGAACCATTTGTACAACAAAGGTGCACAACAAAGAATAGTTCCCTTTCCTTGAAGTGTCTGATGATGAATTGAGTGATAAGTATCTCCTAACAAGGTAGGCACAGGGTTGCCACTTAAAAAAATGGTAACATAAGAGAAATTGACAAATTCCTTAACTTTGGGAAACAATACTAATCCATAGACCAACAGAGCTAATACTGCTTCAAATGCATCCATGCTCCCCTCTTTGGCAAGGTAGGCAGCTTTCTTGACTAAAAAAATCTGAATTGAAACCTTCAACTCCTCCTTTGGTGGCATGGTGAGAATTAATTTTAGATACTTCAAGGTAAAGAGCATCTGCTATTTCTTCTGGTAAAGGTAAGCTTTCCAATCCACTGTATGGTTTTTGATCCTTCACGGGGACTCCCACATAATAGGCATACTCTTCCAAGGTCGGCATCAACTGATAGTCGGGAAAAGTAAAGCAATGATACAATGGGTCATAGAACTTAACCAAAGTGTTGAGGATCCCTTCTTCCATCCCTGTCCTGACTAGGCTCAAAATCTTTCCATATCTTTTTTCAAACTCTTATGACACCATGGTCCCTAGTTTTCTCAACTCGGATGTATCAAGCATTTTGAAATTGTATCTCTTGGTGTTCCTTATTCCAATATCCATAATATATCTAGGTTTTTGCACAAAGAGATCAATTGAGCTTTACAAAACCAGTTGCAACATGAAATGCTATGATGAGATGATGAGATGATGCACACATAACACAAAGGCAAGTATTCACAAATACAATGCATATGCACACACAAGACTCCCTAAGCTCAAGGTCAAAGCATGGAGTCAAAAGGTCTACCCATCCCCAAGGATTTGTACTATGAGTTATTTGTACCTGCCAAACGGGTTCTATCAAAGTTCCCATAGTCATAGTAAATCCTTCGGATATTGTCAACCAACACAACTACTTATGTGAGTCGACAATATTCTCAAGATAAACTCGTCTGAGTGTAGCATCATGTAACAACTATTGAGGGACTACTCCCTAACAGTTTCCGCACTACGTCCTAAAAAGGCCAAGTAGGGTAAAAGTGTTACTAAAGGTCCCCAACTTCATAGACTCTCAGATTGAAACAATTAATGAATACACGACTACTCATGCACCACCAATTATCTCAAGCAGGTCTCCACTGAGCGTGATTGCATCATATGTCAGACTTATTGGGACTACTCCCAACAGCTAACTATTGATTCTATCGCAATCCTATCTCATGTGTCACTCAAATCCGGGTTAGGATTTATCTCACCACTCAAAGCACCCAATATCCATAACATACAAACAGATATATTTACAAATATACATGTAAGCAAATATTTACAAATATAGCATATAAACATACAAAATAGGCTAAACCCTCAAATTTAAGTATATTTCTCCAATGAAGTTGCCATTTCTGTTGCGGTGAGAATTGTGATACCAAGCTATTGATTAACTTGAATCTTAATTCATTTAATTCACAACCGGACTTTGATTTATCCAAAGGAAGGGTTAAAGAAAGAAAGACCTTTTGCGCAATGTAACAACAATGCTAAGAGATCGGGGATTAGGGGGTTGGTTATGCCTAAGATAGGTATTTCACATCCAAAACATCTATAGTACTCTACAAGAACCTTTTGTATGTTTGTATGCTAATACTTGCTAAATGTTTGCTATGGCTCGGGGTTGGGTATAAGGTAAAGCTGTAGGTAAATACCTAAGGATAGTTTCTAAGTTTGCTTTCAAAGATATCACATCTTTTGCCTATGTATCCTAACTAGGATAGAATTAGAGTAATCATAGTTCACCTCATTGAGGATAGATGAACACTTGATTATGATTAAGGTTCAAAGGGGAACAAACATAACAATGCTTGCATAGAGTTTGACAAAACTCTCTATTCTAGGTTGTACACTCAAAGGATATTGACTTTTACAAAAGCCAAGAGGGGGGGGGGGGGGGGGGGGGTAAGTAATCATGACCATGATTCTTACATAGAGTTAACAAACTCTATCTTAAATTTCTAGTTGAGGGGTACTCCTAACAATGGGTAGGTCTTTTAGACTTAAAGCAAAGTCTAGTGGATATGGGTTCTAACTTAACTAAGTTATGGTTCAAGATGACTTAACAAAGTTAAAGGAAGGGTAATGAGTTGTCTATGACCCAAGGGTCAATAGAAAGACTTTCCTTTGGAATGGGAAGAGATGAGGCAACTGGATGAGAACTAACGAGTTCCATTACTTGGGGAATAACTTAACAAAGCTAAAGGCAACCCATAAGAATTCATTCAAACATGATGAAAATATAAAAGGGCATGGTAACAACCAAGAAAAGATATGTAAGTATGTAACAACATCAAACAAAGAACACAATCAAGTCAAATGTTTACAACCAATAAAAGATATTACAATATCTAGAAGGGAACGTGATAGAGGTTCTTACAAGACCAATAAATAAGGAAACATCAACTTGAAGCATCTTAACAAGGATGAAGGGAAACATGGTAACAACCATCAAACAAGTTTAAATGCAAGCAAGTTACAACTTTGAGGCAAGCATGTCATATAGTTCAAAGAATGTCAAATGTAACAACATAAGACCAAAAATCGCGCATTGATGACAATCAAATACAAGTAAACATATAGAAAGTGTTACAACAGTTCAAGTAAGAAGTTCAAAGTTTCATGGGGAAACACACAAGCTCATGGAATCATACATTGATTACAATTAAGTACAAGTAAGTCCTAACATATTAGAATTCTAACAATACAATTAAGTAAGTAGAGGACATAAAGAATACACTCAAGAAGTTACAACATCAAGAGATATAACATGGTTTACAAATACATTTCACAGTGTTGCTCAACTAGATATATGGACAAAAGCATGATAACACCTTGAGTTAACAAAACTCAAACACTAAAATAAGTTAACAAACATGTGTAACACAAGTACAAAACAATCTCACAAGATTAAATCAAAAAGAAGTTGAGGAAAACTCAAAAAGACGCATGGTAAAAACCCTAAAAGCAACATGACTTTCAAGTGGTATAAAGTATTTCTAGGATGAATATCCTTGAATTGTCTTCTCACTATGTGAAAGTAGACATGATAAGGAAAATTTTGAAAAAACAATGGATCAAAAATGTTGAAAAATAAAGAAGTTATGAAATTTTCAAATTTGTGAAGAAAATATGAAAAATCAAGTAATTAAAAAAAAGAAGGGGTGCATTTGGTAGGTGTTGAACCTACCACCTTTGGATCACAAGTGTAAAACTTCACCAACTCAGCCAATGTGTGTGTGTGAAAAATCATGGTGAGAGAGAGATATATGATAAAACATGGAAAATGCTAGAAAATAACAAAAGAGATGATCTCCACACGGTTCAGACTCAGGTCAAGAGGCACGACAAGATACGTGAGCGCATAGGTCACGACCACTGGGGTGGTGATACATCCATTGTATCAAGCTACCCCAGAAATAGGTAAACCTCAAGGTTTAAAATCTAGGCAAGAACAAGGCAAACCAAACAAGCACAAATTGTTAAAACGTGACCAATCCAATCTTAGTTAAAACAACATGGATTTTAGTAAACCTTGGGTCTAAATTCATTAGAATTGAATGAGGAATTCAAATATGCTTTCATTTTTCTCAAAAGATGGACACAAATCAAAATTCGAAGCCAACTGCATGTTGAGTGTTTGAAATGCATTTTGGAAATTTGAGTGAAACATGAACATGCTTACACTGATTTAAAGTTATGCACACATCAAAAATATGTTATAGACAAGGTCTGGGAAGAAGAATGCATAAAAATAAAACTAGATTTGAAAATGGCATGTGAGTTGCAAAGTGGAACACGAGTTGGAAACAGGTTGTAACAGATCCAAAATCAAAACAAAGCTTCAATCAATACTCATTCAAAACACAACGCATCATGGATTAAGCACAAAAGGGGAACTCTAATTTAAGACTGTCAACACTAAGAATCTTGAAGTCTAGGAGGTTGTCATAACATGTTGCAACAGAATTAGAACATGATTTTTATCTTAATCAAAGCAAAACAAATGTAGTGTGGTTTATGGATTAAGGCAATAAGGCCTATGATAACAATCAACAACACTAATGACAGAACTTCATCCCTCATACTCAACACATTATAGCATGGCATGTACCAAACATAAACACATCCAAAATAGCTCTTAGATCCACATAAAAACTGTTCTGAATAGACCCTTCACAAAATGCACATGTCATGCCATCACAATTCATCAATGTTTTCAAAAGAAAAAACTACTCTAAATCTAAGCCTCACACCTAGACTCAACAGAACCAACAACATTATTCACAAATAATGGAATAGCTTGTCATTCAAATCCAACATCCATCCAAAAACAGTTGCAAGCAATCTTCTCTATGTTCAAACATGACATGGAGCAAATCTCACACAGCAGAATCACATTATATAATGGTTAACAAGATGTTTAAACATGATGATGATCAAAGCAAAGTCAAATCTGGCAGATTTACACATGGACTACATTTGCTTCAAGCACATTTCAACAAAAGTATACAAAACATGTTTATGACAGTTCATGAGAGGGATAGTGATTACTAACCTCTTGTATACCTCCAAGCAAGCTTATGCAGTAGAGAAAACCTTGAAGAATTCCAGCTGAATATCCAACCAATGTAATGATGAACCAAACAGCTTTCTTACACTTGAAGTAAATGAGGGAACTTTGTGATAGATCTCAAAATAAGTGATGCAGAGATTTTTGAATGTTTGGATAGTTGGTACACCTCAAACCAAAGGTATTTGGAGTGTTGAGATGGGTGAAACAGGCCTGAGCAAAGGTTTGTCTGATTTTGTGTGGAAAGTCAAAGATTCCTTGGTTGAGAGTTGACTTTTGAGAAAATGGAGTTCTTGACTGGTTTAAGAGCTTGAACACCTTCTACACATCATTTGTGGATTGTGCAGATGGTTTTTGATGATTTTTAGTGTATGGAAATGGTTTTGGAAGGCCAACTGCTCAAGGCAGATTTTTAGGAATTTGGTGAACTTGCTTGGTTTTCAAGAAAGTGGAAGGCAAGGTTTCTTTATGAGTTTTCTCTGGTTTTGTGAGATTTCTCTTGTGTGTAATGATGCATAGAAAAGGCCTCTATTTATAGAGGAGGCGAGGCTTGGCAGATTTTGAAAAAATGAGGTGGCTTTGGCTTTTGGAGGGAGAAAGGAGCAAATCTGTCCAAGATCTTGATGCAGCTGGTTTTCCAAGTTCTTGATGTATTTTGATGCACAATACAAGTTGTATGAGGGTAATAGGAAGTGATTAAAGTGTGGCTAGAGACTAAGGGGACTGCTACTGCAGATTTCCTTCAAGAAAAGTTTCTCTTTCCTCTTGATTTTCTTTTATTATAATAATGCCACTTGGTTGCAACTTGCTCATGTCCTTCAATCCTTCTGCATTTTCACTAATCACACACTCTAGACATCATATAAAATTCTAATTAATGGTTGGAAATCAGTTAGATGGTTGGCAAGTTGGTTTATGTCAAGTTTGAAAAGGTGCACTTCAAGTGCTTGGACCCCAACTTCCCTCCTTCGAAACTCCTAGCTCACAAATGGTATGGAGGATTTCTTGTAATTTTTGGAAAGCCCTCATCATGCTCTACAACTTCCATGTTTTGGGTTTTTTTCAAATTCTAAGTGGAACTAGGTCAAAAACACCCTTGAAGTTGGCTGGAAACATGACTTGAAAAATGTTAAAACCATGAAATTTCACTAAGTGTTTTTTCCTCTTGCATTGATTTTGATCATTACTCCAAATCTATTAATTTGTTGCACATAGGTCACTTTTTCACTTTCGTAGGACTTCTCAAGACCTTTCCAACAAGCTTTGAATCACTGCAATTGGATGTGTGGTTAAAAAGTTATGGTCTTGCCCCTTTCAAAACCCTAATTTCTTGATTTTTCGATTACTCTTCAATCCTTGATCCAATGGTCATAAACATTAATGATTAGATGTGATATAACATTAGGAACATGATTGCCTTAAATTTTGGGTCAACCCCTATTGGTCAATGAGTTGACTTTTCAGTTAGACAAACCGATCGATCGAAAAAACTCTAAATCGACTATTGGTGTTCTGGGTCCCCTGGCGTCTTGGAACTTCTTGAGTGGAATTCAACAAGTCATATAAGCTCCATGGACCATGATTCCATCATTGGAGTACCATTTAAATCCAAAGTCAAACCACAGTTGACTTTTCTTGATCAGAAACCCTAATCGGGGGTTCTAGACTGCACTGCTCCTCTTCTTTGGGTGACAACCTCATACTAGATTCATACTTGACCCAATATAGTATCTTTGATGGTGTGGTGTCTTGTTTCATGGAGAATCAATCCAACACCTTGACTGATCAAACCATCGAAACCTCGATTCCTGACTGTATGGAACCCTAATTCACCTACATCTTGATAAAGACAAACATGAAATAGGTTAAGGTTAGATAAACAATGATGATGCTCCTAGAATGATGCTGAAGATCTAAGGGTCAAAATTTGCGGTACAGCACCTACGTATCTTGACGGGAATGGAATCAGAGTATTCGTAGTTCCCCTGACAAATGGTAAACAATGTTCGTTGGTTGATTTTAGGAGAAAAGGCAAGTCGTCATATTAAGAAGAATACTAAACTTAAACCACGACAAACATGTGGAAGGCGGGTCTTTGCTTCACATTGAAAGAAGGGCTCCAACTCGGATATAGAATCCACGAGTATGCCACATACCTCTCTTAAGCAAAAAAGAACCTACATCTTTCTCGACTATGTTATGGGGTAGGAGAATTATATCTCAACTACATAGATGACTTATGTCTAATTCTCTCATGGGAGAATATGATCTTAATCTATAAGTTGTCTAAAGTCAAAATCCTAAGGGAACCTATATTGAGGATATAAGATGTATATCTTAAGTTGATCGACCTGAGGGGAAGCATGGATCAACTCAAGGGGTCAATGATGCAGATGAAAATGCAATGCGTATGACTATAAAGTCAAACACAAGTTCTTCCCTTGGATACAGACATGTGCAATTATATTATTAAAAGAAAAACAAGATAGAAGCATTAAGCACTACAACTATAATTTATGTGGTCCTAAAGTTAGGTTGAAGGGAAACTACCCTAAAAGTTGTCATACTTGGATCAGAGCTTAAGACTGAGTTTGAGGGAAACCCTAGCTAACGTTATCGTGCCTGGGTGAAAGCCTAAAGTCTAATCTTAATCCAAATTAATCAAAGGTTAGGTTGAATCAAGATAATCCTAGGGGAGCATGGATATCACACAGGCAAGCAGTCAATAGTATCATGTATCAAGAACAATCATCAAACACAGGTATTAAAATCATGATAGAAATCAACAAGTATGTATCAAGAAATTTGTAAGAAATTAATTGCATCTCCACATTTCATAAACTTAAACCAAAGGTTAATCATGAATTAATAAAGCCTTTCAATTAAATACAGACTCAATCACAATTAGCCACAAATCTTAATCATGGATGACTCATGAATTTATTGAAAATTTATCACACATTATGATCAAACAAATAAATTTAAACTAATCCCACATTATAATCAATAATTAATCACAATTTCAATCAATAATTAATCATGGATTTAAATTAAGAAATAATTCCAAATTTAAATCTAATAAAGTTAGCGTCGAAATTAACACCAAACTCAAAAATCCAAACCAACATTTCCTCATTAAAATCTAATGTTAAAATTAAATTAGAATAATGTTTATTCAACAAAATCTAAATCAATCAAGATTAAGTTAAATTAATGAAAATAAAAAAAAGGACAATGGGTGCAAATAGGGAGGTGGGTGTACTGAAAAGAGAACGAAACATTGGGCAAAGCCCAATACCACATCACAAAAAAAAAACAAATTGAAGAAAAAACAAAGGGTCGGGTTATAATATTTGTGATGTTGTGATACTGCTTCCGCCCTCTCTGTTTTGGTGTGTGTCCCCCCTTGTGTGAATATCTAATTCCTGTGAACGAGTGGTGTTGCTGCTATGTGTGTTGTATGTGAATCTTCTCGAAACCGTATGATTATATCATGTATTCTGTATGTGTATATGTATGGTCATAATATTTTGAATTTTTCGAATACTTCTCTGCTCTGGATATGTGACCTTACAATCACTTTGATGCTTATCTTGGTGTGTGTTTGTGAATTTGGCGTGAGAGCTGTGATATCCTCTATGACATATACGTCACATATGAATTCTGATCTTGTGTACGTGTAAAATGGTTGTAGTTTTCTATTGTAGTTTTGTGATATTGTTATGTATGAATGTTGTTTCTGGGATGATGTGTTGCGCTTTTGCCAAAACACGTCTTTCTGTTGGTCTGTATCTCCCTGATGTTTTTTTTATATTGGTGTGTTAAAGGACTTTTGTTTCTGTACCGACACGTTTGTGACATGTTCTATTATTCTTGATTCTTTCCTTTTTCGGTCCGACATGTCGTAGCATTATCTTGGAAACAATTCGAAATTCCTGGAATCGGTTTTGGAAATAAGATTTTATGATGATAATTTATTTCCGTTTTGATTTGAACATGTCTGAACATATTTTGATGGCTATTGTAATTGGTGATGATGGTTTGTTTGCAGCAAGTTTGAATGTCATTAGCAGCATCTCCAAGAAGCAATGTCGGAGTAATTTCTGTCACCGAAGTCGGGTAGTGGTCCATTGAAAAGAATCATTCTTGTCAGCATTATCCAGTGGCGGATCTTGGTGCTAGAAGGAGTATCCTCGGGACGAAGCAGATCACAGCGGCACTGTCGGCGGAGAAAAGTTTGGTTGGCAAAATGTAGATACCCCGACGTCAGTCATGATGTGTTGGAGTTTCAAATTCAAATCGTATGATGTTATGAGAACAGCACTTCAAAGGCTCATACATATTGATATATGATAGTGATATGTCCCTGTTATTGCCTAAGGATGATCATACAAGCCAAACTTATCTACTTTGTCCTTTTTCTGTAATGTTTAGAATTTTAAAGACAACTATGCCCCGTGCCAAGCACAGATTATTAGCTTAGTACAAAAGATGCAATTTTATCATGTAATACTGAGATCTTAATTCAAATTATTCAAAGGCAAACTATGTTGATGACATTAATCTCCAAAACAATTGGCCGTAGAACAAATTTTGATAGACACAATACATACTCAGAATTTCCTCAATTATCAATATTTCAGAATGCCTTTCCTAATACAACAATCGTATACCACTAACGTGAAGCTTCTGTAAGTGAACTCAGGGAGCTTATCAAAACTTGTATATCTGTATTCCTTTCTATTGTATTCTAAATTTTGACCCTTAGATACATCACTATTTTAGAATATCAACATTGTTTATCTAACCTTAATCTCTTTCAATTTTGATCTTTGTCAAGATGCGGAAGAATCGGGGTTTCTATGGTTTGACCAGTTAAGGTTTTGGATTGAATCTCCATGAAGCAAATCTCTACACCATCAAGAATACTACATTGGATCAAGTATGAATCCAATTTAAGGTTGTCACCCAAAGAAAAAGAGCAGTTTCTAACTAGGAAAAATCAACTGTGGGTTGAATTTTGATTTAAATGGAACTCCAATTATGGAATCATGGTCCATGAAGCTTGTATGACTTAGTGAAGCCCATCCAAGAACTTTCAAGACCTTAGCGGACCCAAAACACCAACAGTCGATTTGGGGTTTCTCGATCGGTCGGTTCGTCTGACTGAAAAGTCAACTCATTGACCAAAAGAATTTTGACCCCAAAGTTGAAAGAAAATATGTTCCTAATGTTATATTACATCTAGTCATGAAGTTTTGTGACCATTGGATCAAGGATTAAGGAGTAATCGAAAAGTCGGGAAATTAGGGTTTTGAAAGGGGCAAGATCATAACTTTTTAACCACACATCCAATTGAGGTGGTTCAAAGCTTGTTGAAAAGGTTTTGACAAGTCCTACAAAAGTGTAAGAGTGGTCCATTGGAAAAAAAATAAGTAGATTTAGAGGTATGATCAAAATCATTACAAGAGGGAAAAACACTTAGTAAAATTCCAAGTTTTTAGCACTTTTAAGTCATATTTTCAGCCAACTTCAAGAGAATTTTTGACCTGGTTCCACTTGGAATTTGAAAATTCCCAAAACATGAAAGTTGTAGAGCATGATGAGGGCTTTCCAAAAAGTACAGGAACTCCTCCATAGCATTTGTGAGATAGGAGTTTCGAAGTAGGCAAGTTGGGTCCAAACACTTGAAATGCACAATGTCAAAACTCAGCACAAACTAATTTGCCAACTATTAAGTTGATTTCCAACTATGATTAATATATGATGTGATGTTTAAGAGTTTATAATGAGAGAAATCAGAAGAATCTACAAGCGTGGCTAAAGATTTGTCCAAAGATCATTATTTAATGGAAATAAAGTACAAAGGTACAATAGGAGAGAGATTGCTTTTAGCTGCAGCATGGAGGACCTACCTTTGCTATCTCTATAGTCACTTCATAACATATTAAAGATAGCTGGTTTTTTAGGCTAGAGGGCATTGGAAGCAAGAAAAATTTGCAGAAGACATCACACTTTGATTTTGTTAAGATCTTCCTTCCAAAGTCACAACTTGCAATGCATACTTCACAATCTGCCCTAACCCTTGCCTTGCCTATAAATAAAGGTTTTCTCTATGCATAACACACACCAAAGCCTACTCTAAACCCCAAAAGAAACAAGCTTTCATCCACTCTTGCTCTTGCTTGAAAGTAAAGAAAAGGCATTTAAGAAAAGCTTAAAATTTGTCTTGATCAAACTCCATACCAGAACCTTGTCCACCCTTTTAAACACTCCATAAACCCTCAACACAATCCATAAACCATATTTAGAAGGTGTCCCAACCTTTAACTCATTCAAAAACACCATAACACAAAAAGTCAACTCCTCACACCATGAATGTTGACTTCTCTGCATAAACTGTTGATACACACTGCCTAGACTAGTTATGAACTTCTTGACACTTTAGACATCTCATATATATATATATATATATATATATATATATATATATATATATATATATATATATATATATATATATATATATATATATATATATATATATATATATATATATATATATATATATATATATATATATATATATATATATATATATTGTACCAACTGTCCAAGTCACTAAAATCCAGCTGCAACACCATTTGTTGAAACTGTCATCAAGGATAATTTATTACTTCAAGAAGAAGCAACTCAATCTTGCAAAGAGTCAACTTGAGGAAGGGTTGTTCTGAAGCTTGCATCAAGGGGTGGATCAATTGTTCAAAGTATTCTCAGCTAGTCAACTTGCTCACATTGGAGGTCTACAAGAGGTAGGTGACCTCTAATATTTCCCTTTATAATCTATATGCATTAGTTAGAAGTGTTGGAATCATTAGATCATGTGTTGAGTTTTTGTTTGTGTTTGCTTGTATGAAGTTGTAACTATCATGTGAAGCATACAGTGGATTGATGTTTGGTTTTTTCATTTTGAACTTGCTGCTGTTTCTGTTTGATTTAGTGTTGATAGGGTTTGATTGTAGTTTGTGACTCATACGGAGAACCTTGTCTAGTTTGTATGATTGCTGCTGTTTGAAACTAATTTAGAACTCCTAAGCAGGTCTGGTATATACAAGTTTGTTAGGCTGCTGTTTAGACCAACTTGGATGTATGTTTAAAACTATGTGTATGTTTGCTTTTGTGAAAGCACTGCTGTTGGAATTCATGTGCATGCTATTGAGATAGATGTTTGAATGATACATTGCTTTTTGTCAAGTCTGTTTTAAGGTGTATCAACCTTTTTATTTCTAGCATAACTTTCAATCATTTTGAACTGAAGTGAGGTTTTTAAGGTCCATGTGTGTTTAGGTTCATTTTGTGCTAAGCTTGAAACTAAGATACATGTTGTAATGGTGTGAATCACGCTTGATCACTTGAATTAGTTACATCACAAACTGTTTGAAACCACTTTATCCCAACTGCATAAGGCACATTACTCTCAGAGATTCATTTCTATTCATAAGGTTGGATATTTGAAGGTCAATTGCAGGCATGTTACTTGGTTGGATCATGATGCTTTGGTGATTGATCCTATTGCCAACCAGTTTTGAACCTTGCTCTAGCACACTTGCAATTCATTCGTCTTTTTCTTTTCCATCATGATTTCAAATCTCCTTAAGTATGAATTTCATAAACAACATATTTGGATTATGCACAAGCTTTTGATTGGTCTTAAACATGTTTGTTTTGAATTACAGTTGTGGAAATGCATTTTAAACCCTTAGCCTGCATTTACCATCGAATTTCACTTTATGTGCATTGTCTTTGAAAACTGTTAGCACCATTGTGATCCTCATAAAATTTCAAGTGAGATAGAATCAAAGTTTGTTAATATTGGTTGAGATTTGCTCAAGTTTGAAGTCAATCCGTTTTCACTTGTATCCTTGGTTTGCCTTTGGATTTTGGCCCAGAATATTACACCTTGAGGTTCTTATATTATTGGGGTGACTTGATACACTGGATGTATCGTCACCCCAGTGGTTGCAACTTGCGTATTCATGTGCTTATCACCCATGCTATACTGAGTTCGATCTCTGAGGAGGACAACTCTTTTGCAAACTTTTGATTTTTATCATGTTTTATATTTCAACTTCATTTTCCATTGTATATCACTTGCGTGTGTTGGCTTGAGTGGTGAGGTTTTTAACCTATGAACCACAAGTCGTGGGTTCAATCCTTGGTAGATGCATTCCCTTCTTTTTTAACACTAATTTTTTGTTTTCTTCCAAAATTTCAAAAGGGCATAACTTTATCATTTTTCATCATTTTTTAACCATTCTTTTTTCAACTTGTTCTTAATCTTGCCTACTTTCATGTAGTGATCAAATAGTTCAAGGATTTACATCCTAGAAATACTTTATGTCATTTGAAAGTCTTGCACCTTTTAGGGTTTTTTAATCATTTTCAAATCTCTTTTGATTCAATCTTGTGAAATTGATTTGCACTTGGTGTGTATATGTTTATTAACCTATTTGAGTGTTTGAGTTTTGCTTGAATCAAAACCTTGTTGCATTCAAATTCTTGCTTGTGATGCATCTAATTGATTACCATTGTGAACTATGTTTGAGAACCATGCTACCTCTAGATGTTGTAACCTCTTGAGTGTACTCTACATGTGTCCCCCACCTATTTAGATGTCTTGTTAGAACTTATATATGTTAGACTTTGCCTCAAAGATATTACTTTTGCATTTGAACTTGTTCGAATTATAAGCTTTTGTTTGCCTTGTTGGTTGTTACCTCATTGTTCCTCATCTTTGTTAAGATGTCTAAAATTGATTTTACCTTATGTGATTGGTCTTGTAAAAAACCTCTACCATGTTTCCCCTCTAGATATTGTAATATCTTTGTGCATTATTGGTTGTAACCATTTAATTTGATTGTGATCTTTGCTTGATGCTGTCATCTGCTTGCAAATCTTCTTTGGTTGTTACCATACTCTTTTATATGTTCATCATGTTTGAATGAATGATTATATGTGCTTTTAACTTTGTTAAGTTATTTCTCCAAGTGATGGAACTTGTTAGTTCTCATCTAGTTGCCTCCTCTTTCCCCCTTACAAAGGAAAGTCTCTTTTTTGACCCTTGGGTCATAGGTAGTTCATTACCCTTCCTCTTAACTTTGTTAAGTCATCTTGAACCCTTAGTTAAGTTAGAACTCTTATCCACTAGACTTTGCTTAAGTCAAAAAGACCTACCCCTCGTTAGGAGTATTCCTCAAATAGAACTTTAAGATAGTGTTTGTTAACTCTATGTAAGAATCATGGTGATGATTACTTACTCCCCATTCTTGGAAGTTCAACTTAGAATAGAAAGTTTTGTTAAACTCTACACAAGAATTATTATGTTTGTTCCCCTTTGAACCTTGATCATAATCAAGAGTTCTTCATCCTCGGTGAGGTGAACTATGATTGCTCTGATTCTATCCTAGTTAGGATACGTAGGCAGAAGATATGATATATTTGCGAGCAAATTTAGAAACTATCCTTAGGTCTTTACCTATACCTTTACCTTGTACCCGAATCCTAAACCATAGTAAACATTTAGCAAACTTAGCATACAAACATACAAAAGGTTCCTGTAGAATACTATAGATGTTTAGGATGTGAAATACCTATCCTAGGCATAACCAACCCCTGATCCCCGATCTCTTAGCGTTGTTGTTACTTTGCACAAAAGGTCTTTCTTTCTTTAACCCTTCCTTTGGATAAATCAAAGTCCGGTTGTGAATTCAATGAATTAAGATTCAAGTTAATCAATAACTTGGTATCATAATTCTCACCGCAACAGAAATGGCGACTTCACTGGGGAAATATACTTAAACTGGAGGGTTTAGCCTATTTTGTATGTTTATATGCTATATTTGTAAACATTTGCTTACATGTATATTTATAAATATATCTGTTTGTATGTTATGGATATTGGGTGCTTTGAGTGGTGAGATAAATCCTAACCCGGATTTGAGTGACACATGAGATAGGATCGTGATAGGATCAATAGTTAGGTTGTTACGAGTAGTCCCAACAAGTATGACATATGATGTAATCACGCTCAGTGGAGACGTCCTTAAGATGGATAATAATGCATGAGTTATCGTGTATTCACTAATTGTTTCAACCTGAGAGTCTGTGAAACTGAGGACCTTTAGTAACACTTTTACCCCACTTGGCCTTTTTAGGATGTAGCGCGAAAACTGTTAGGGAGTAGTCCCTCAATAGTTGTCATGCGATGCTACACCCAGACGAATTTATCTTGAGATTATTGTTGACTCACGTAAGTAGTTGCATTAGTTGGCAATATTCGAAGGATTTACTATGACTCTGGAAACTTTGATAAAACCCGTTTGGCAGGTACAAATTAATTCATAATACAAATCCTTGGGGATGGGTAGACCTTTTGACTCCATTCTTTGACCTTGAGCCTAGGAAGCCTTGTGTGTGCATATGCATTATATTTGTGAATATTTGCCTTTGTGTTATGTGTGCATCCTCTCATCATCTCATCATGGCATTTCATGTTGCAACTAGTTTTGTAAAACTCAGTTGATCTCTTTGTGAAAAATCCTAGATATATCATAGATATTGGAACAAGGAACACCAAGAGATGCAATTTCAAGAAGCATGATACATCCGAGTTGAGAAAGCTAGGGACCCTGGTGTCGGAAGAGTTTGAAAGAGATATTGAAAGATTTTGAGCCTAGTCAGGACATGGATGGAAGAAGGGATCCTCATCACTTTGGTTCAGTTTTATGATCCATTGTATCATTGCTTTACTTTTCCCGACTATCAGTTGATGCCGACTTTGGAAGAGTATGCTTACTATGTGGGAGTCCCTATGAAGGATCAGAAACCATACAATGGATTGGAAAACTTACCTTCACCAAAAGAAATAGCAGATGCTCTTCACCTTGAAGCATCCGAAATTAAAGCTCAACGTGCCACCAAAAAAGGAGTATCAGGTTTTCATTCAGATTTCTTAGTCAAAAAATCGGCCTATCTTGTTAAAGAAGGGAGCATGGATGCATTTGAAGCAGTATTAGCTCTGTTGATCTATGGACTAGTATTGTTTCCTGAAGTAGAGGAATTCATCAATTTCCATTCCATTACCATATTTTTAAGTGGCAACCCTGTGCCTACCTTGTTAGGATATGGTTATCACTCAGTTCATCACCGGACACTTCAAGGAAAGGGAGTTATTCTTTGTTGTGCACCTCTACTGCATAAATGGTTCATCAACCATTTTCCAAAAACCGACGCTTTCAAGGAGAATCCCAATGGATGGAGATGGTCTCAGAGGATAACATCCTTAACGTAAGCTGATATTCATTGGTACAATCCCGCATACGACCGAGGAGTCTATTTTAATCATTGTGGAAGCTTCCTAAATATACCATTCCTTGGAATAAGAGGAGGGATCAACTACAATCCAACTTTGGCTAGACGACAGTTTGGTTTTCCAATGACGGATAAACCCAAAAATATGCTCTTATCCGGTTTCTTTTATCTCAACGCTGAAGTAACGGAAAACATGAGAAATAGTACAGCTGATGCTTGGAAGAATATCCAAAAAAAGGCAAAAGCTGACCTAGGGAAAAGAAATTGAATAGCTTTGGAACCATTCACTCAATGGGTCCAGTCTAGAGCAAAATATCTAAAAATGCCATACCTCCCAGAAAAGAACACGCAGATTGTCATCGCGTCGCCATCCTCTGCCATTCCCATTGAGAAGATGGAAGAATACCAGGAGCTACTTACAAGAGCACAAGTTGAGAGGGACACTTGGGAAGGAAAGTATCATGCGCTTTCCTCCGAAACAACAAGGCTCGTTAGAGAGGTGCAAGAAAAGGATGAATTGATAGATTGGCTCGAACGGCGAGTGATTGATGGGGAAACAATGAAGGAGAATTTATTTTTCTCTAGTATCAAGCCCATTCAAAGCAATCATAAATACTTAAATATCCCTCCAACCTCTGGAGCCTGGAAAGGAATAGTGGATAAATTGGTAATGGAGAATGCAATTCTGGAGAAGATAAAGAGGCCTCATGTCTAAAGTTTTTTAGTTTAGACTATGGAACCTAGTTTCTTGATGTAATTTAGGGTTCTTGTGTTGTGTCTCAAAAGTTGTAACTTTTCCCAATAATGAATGAAATGAGGGTTTGGCACAATTGATCTTCCGATTTTTGTAAAACTAGTCGCATTTGCATTTGCATTTTTTTTTGCATTTTACTAACCATTCAAGGAAATTCAAAATTTTCTCTTTGCAGACATTGATATGGAACGACGAAGCAGGTTTCCGATTCCAACCCTAAGATTGGGTAATCTCAGGATCTTGGCAGGCCTTGTTAGGAACCCCACCGCTTTCATTGCAAAGTATGGAGATCTTCTGCCTTTACTCAACACTCGAGTCAACGAGGACATGCTGCAAGCACTCGTCGAATTCTACGATCCAGTTTATCACTGTTTTATCTTCCCAGACTTTTAGTTGCTTCCAACTATAGAAGAGTATTCTGCTTACTTAAGGATTCCCCTGACCTTTAAAGCTCCCTATGGGAAACCGAGAAGAAGAGACCTTGCCAAGGCATTGCACATCAGGCCAGCTGAATTGCCAGCTGAATTGGTAACTAGGAGTGGTTTTTCTGGAATGGAAGCAAGACCATTCATGGAGATGGCTGAATTTCATTACGATAACAGAAACTTGGGTATCTTTGAGGCAATCCTAGCATTCTTGATCTATGGTACCTTTTCCCATGTTGTGACGAATTCATCAGTGAGGAGGCTATCCGACTCTTCATCATCAAGAACCCTGTGAACACATTACTAGCAGATACCTATATCGTCATCCATCGCCAAAAGGTGTACGATCTTGGGCAGTTCTCGTGCTGTACAACTTTGCTTAGCAAATGGTTTATTTCTCATTTGCCTAGAACTCAAGTTCTTTGGAACCTCGCCAACAAAGAGGCGTGGGTTGAAAAATTAACGACTCATAAGCACTATGATATCAATTGGTATGATACCAAAATCAGTGGTGTTGCTATGATCCAGAGCCGTGGGGATTTCCCGAACATACCTCTTATCGGTATTAGAGGGGTTATCAGCTACAATCCAATCTTTGTTCGCCGCCAGCATGGATATTCAACTAAGCCGGAGCCAGAGCCAGATATGCTAAAATCCTGCTTTTATGAAAAAGGCAGCAATGAAGAACTTGAAACCCGAGCTAGTTTTGCCTGGTATCATCCCCACATGTAGGGGATGACCGCAGAAGAAAATGTGAGTTGTTTAACCACGAGAGCCTATCTACTTTTGTCAAAGGAGATAACTTTGGAAATGTTCTATACTCGTACTTATGAGATCACTATGGAGCCCGAGGTTCCTATACCTAAGGAGGAGTTGAGATACGCTTTAGTCAAAGCGAAGCGTGAAAATGAAGAATTATGGGAGATAATTTGTCAGAATCAAGTCCATCCCAGGTCTCAAGAAGGAGAAGGATCGTCTAGTTAGATCAATACTTCGCCATTTCCTGCTTTCTTTAAGATTGTAATCTTTTGTTATTTTTTCTTTTGTTGTAAGAAAGGTCTTGCTTGTTAGCAAGAGCCATCTATTGTATTAGATCTCAACTTATCAATGAAAATCTGCTTTTAAAAGCACGTTGTTACGTGTGTTTCTAACTTTGTTTGTAAACAAAATTTGCTTTTTTCCTTGAGTGGTTGGTTTTGCATTTGCATTTGCATATCATTCTGCATTGGTCTTGCATAGGTTCCGCAGCTCATCTGTTGTTCTTGTCCGCCAGAAAGAGGAGGAAAGAAGTCACGCTAAGTTCCCACAGATACAACTCTCGAGCCCAAGCTCAAAAGAGGATGGCCGACAACGATTAGAGAATCGACCAGATCGATAACGACATCGAAGGAATCAAATACAATGTCAGTCAGATTATGAAAGTTCTTAATGTGATTAAAGCAAAGATGGACACACAGGTTACAGTGGTCTCTGAAGTCACTACAGCAACATCGAATCTTCCTACAGCTCCAGCTTCGACGACCGAATTTCCATTCGGTATATCCAGGGATTTTCTGCCGCTACTCAGTAATCCTCAACCGTTCAGCTTTCAACCACAAGTTGTTCCAATGACGATGAATCCTCTCTTCACCCAGGCAGGAGGGCCGACGCATGTTCGACCTGTTTTTAACAATCACCAACCAATATTTGATATACCGATGGTTCTGAAATCGAAGACGAGAAACATAAAAAGCTAAGGGTAGAGATGGAGATTATGGCTAAAAGAATGAGAGCTATTGAAGGAAGTAATGTCTTTGGATTAGACGCCAAAGACATGTGTCTGGTATCAGGACTGATATTTCCACAAAAGTTCAAAATGGTTATGTTTGACAAATATGAGGGTACCACTTGTCCCAAAGTTCACTTAATCATGTATTGCAGGCGGATGGCTCTGCACATCAAAAATGACAAGCTATTAGTACACTGCTTTCAAGATAGCCTCAAGGGAGCATCTGCCAAGTGGTACCTGAGCTTAGACCAGGCAAAGATCCATGGTTTTCAAGATTTTTCAGACGCATTTATTCAGCAGTACAAGTACAATATGGATCTGGCTCCAGATCACCGTCAGCTCCTTAGTATGATGCAGAAAATCACTGAATCCTTCAAGGAATATGCGCAAAGATGGCGCGAGATGGCTGCTCAAGTCGAGCCACCCTTAACCGAAAAATAACTAGTTGTCTGGTTCGTAGACACAATCAGGCCTGAGTTCTACGAGAGACTAATCAGTAGTGTCACAACAAACTTCTCCGACATTGTCGCTGTAGGAGTAAAAGTTGAGGCAGGGATAAAAAGTGGCAAATGCAATTGTTAATTCCAGCACATGTGCTATCAAAAAGCCGACCGACAACTTTCACAAAAAGAAAGAAGGCGAAGTGAGTGCCGTGACGCATGAAAAAAGAGCTTAATATCAAAGGAATCATCGACATCAATATCAACAGCCACCTTACGTAGCAGCAGTAACACCTGTGTTTCAGCAACAACAAGCTCAACAGGGTCCTCAGCAAGGGACGCCCAACCAATACCAACAATACAACCAGCAAATGCAGAAGCCTCAAGCTCAAGCTTCGAGAGCAAATTATCGAAGTGGTAAGACAAGGATACAACCTATACCTATGAGCTATACCGAATTGTTCCCCATGTTGATGGAAAGAGGGCTTGTCAGAACAAGGAAATTAGGTGCTACGCCTAATCCTCTGCCACATTACTACAATGCCAACACACACTGTCCTTTTCATGAAAATGCCCCTGGGCATGATTTGGAGGGTTGTTTCACGCTTCAGCACATTGTCCGAGAATTGATAGAAAAGAAGATTCTGTCATTTGAAGATAATCACCCGAATGTGAAGGACAATCCTCTACCAAACCATGGTGGAGTGAACGCCATCACTGAAGAAGGGGAGGAATCTGAGACAAAGACCGTTACAACTATCGATGAAGTAAAAGTGCCATGGGTAGAATTGCATAAAAGGCTTGCTCAAGCATGGGTGCTCAAGAGTTCTCATGAGAACTGTGAGCAATGCCTGCTGAATCCACAGGGTTGTGACCTTGTGCAAAGGGATGTTCAAGCACTAATCGATCAGGGGATGCTACAGATCGGTAACAGGAAGAAGAAGGAGGACGTAGCAGTGATTGAACCAGTATTCAACATACCCGAAGAACCCAGTAAGAGGGTGGTCTTCAAAAACAACAATAACAATACGACCAGGAACAAAGCCGTCTGGCCAGTATTCCGCGACGATGTGGTTCCCAAGTTTGGAAGATACCAACCTCGGTTTGACCCAAGAGGAAGATCTAGACCTCACCCGAGGGCCATAACACCTAAATATAATTATTCATGGTGTAATGATGTTATGAAGTATGAAAAGATCGCCAATATTTCCGGGGCAAGCAAAATGACCCGAAGCGGTCGAGTGTATCAACCTCGAGCAAATCCTGCCGCCTCTCAACCAACGATTCCCATTCCTAAAGTTGTTGTCGCTGCTCCTAAGGAAGTCGTTCAGAAAGAAGCAGTTGCTAAGGAACCTACCTGCAAAGGAAAAGAGTCCCTTAAAGACGACGAGGAAGAGTTCCTAAGAGTCATCCGCCAAAGTGATTACCGAGTGGTGGATCAACTTAATCAAACACCGTCTAAGATTTCCATCATGTCGCTACTACTGGGCTCCCCTGCGCATCATCAAGCCTTAATGAAAATATTGATGCAAGCTCACGTGACAAAGGACATCACAGTAGGCCAATTTGACTCAGCCTTTGCCAACATCACGACATGCAATACCTTGAGCTTCGACGATAATGATCTGACAGCTGAAAAGCGCAAGCACAATCGTGCCTTGCATGTATCTATCAAGTGTGAAGAGGACACACTAGCCAGAGTGCTTGTTGATACAGGATCTGCGATTAACATAATGCCTAAGAGGACTTTAGCTAAATTGGCCTACCAAGGAGATGAAATGAGGCTTACTTCCCTAGTTGTAAAAGCTTTTGATGGCTCAAGAAGAACTGTGATAGGGGAAGTTGATTTACCAATCATGATAGGCCCTCAGATCTTTGAAATCACTTTTCAAGTGATGGATATCAATTCAGCTTATAGTTGTCTACTGGGAAGTCCATGGATACATACGACAGGCGCTGTCACCTCCACTCTACACCAGAAGATGAAATTCGTCATTAATGACCAGTTGGTCATAATTCATGGAGAAGAGGATCTAATGGTGAGTAACTTGTCCTCCTTCAGATACATAGAAGCTGACGAAGACGCGCTCGAAATTGCTTTCCAAGCCTTGGAAATTGCCCACGCTGTTCTGGTAGACGAGTCACCAATAAATCGTGGTCCATCTTTTGCTTCCGTTCAGAGCATCAAGGTTGCATTGAAGAGGGACTCCCTTTGGGATGGGGAGAGATTATTGAAGTCAACGCTTGAGCGAAAAATGACCAACAAGGGTTGGGTTACAAACCAACTCTTGATGATGCACCGGAGGAGAGCATCATGAAGAAGAAATCCTTGAAAGAGATATTCACAAGCGACAGACTGCAAGTAAACACCATCATAGCTGAAGAAGAAGCGAGCGACCTTGACAGCCTGGTGATCCGAGGCGGAGCAGCTTTGCACAACTTGGAGACTGTGGAAATCCCTGTCTTTTTACCTTCAGAGTAATTCATTTGCTTGTTAGCTTTGTTTTCCTTTAAAAATTCCTGGACTTGCCCAAGGCCAGTGAATCATTTTGTATGGGCCACTTTGCAATTTGAAAAGATCTATGAATGAAAAGTGTTTTTGTTAAAACTCCTGTTTTATTTTCTGTTTATCATTTTTACTCTTTTTGTTAAAAGGAAAAATGGCAACTTTTTTCGAAAACTTAAAAACAACCCTTCATCTGCATGTTTGTGTGTGTGTGTGTGTGTCTGATCATTCTCAAAACCTGTAAAAACATGCAGAACACCTCCACCACCCACATAACCCGTTGATCATTCAGTTTCTTCTGGTAGTGGTCCATTTGTCTTTCAAGCCGAAGAAAAGAGCGATGAAGATTCAGAGGTCCCTGAAGAATTGAGGAGGATAACTGAATGCGAAGATGCCTATCTTCAGCCGTGTAAAGAATAGATCGACATCGTCAACTTGGGCTCTGAAGAAGAGAAGAGAGAAGTCAAGATTGAAGCATCGTTGGGGTCAGAGGTCAAGAGCAGACTGATAACACTCCTCAAAGATTATGTTGATATATTCACTTGGTCTTATCAAGATATGCCAGGGTTGGACACCGACATTGTTATGCACAAGCTCCCTTTGAAGCCAGAATGTCCTCCAGTCAAGCAGAAGCTTCGAAGATCGAGACCCAACATGGCTCTCAAGATCAGAGACGAAGTCAAGAAGAAAATTGATGCAGGCTTTTTAGCGGTATCCAAATATCCATAATTGATGGCCAATATTGTTCCAGTCCCAAAGAAAGATGGAAAAGTAAGAATGTACATAGACTATAGGGATCTAAACAAAGCTAGTCCAAAGGACTATTTCCCTCTTCCACATATCGACACTCTGGTGGATAACATAACTAGTTTTGCAGTATTTTCGTTCATGGACGGATTTTTCGGCTACAATTAAATAAAGATGGATACGACCGACATGGAGAAAACAACTTACATTACACCCTGGGGCACTTATTGTTATAAGGTCATGCCTTTCGGTTTGAAGAACGCATGAACAACATATCAGCGAGCTATGATCGCACTCTTCCATGATATGATGCATTAGGAGATTGAAGTATATGTAGACGACATGATTGCAAAGTCTCTAAGTGAATAAGACCACTTGGATCATTTGTTGAAGCTATTTGAGAGACCCCGAAAGTATCAGCTAAGATTAGATCCAGCTAAATGCACATTTGGGGTTCGTTCAGGCAAACTACTTGGTTTCATAGTTAGTCAACGAGGAATTGAAGTAGATCCCGATAAAGTCAGAGCAATTCAAGAAATGCCAGTTCCTCAAACAGAAAAACAGGTCAGAGGTTTCCTTGGACGACTGAATTATATCTCCAGGTTCATTTCCAACCTAACACCTACCTGCACACCGATCTTCAAGATGTTACAAAAAGATCAAACGGTGGTATGGAACAAAAATTGCCAGTCGACATTTGAGAAAATCAAGAAGTATGTATAAGAGCCTCCAGTATTGATCCCTCCAGTTCCGGGGAAACCTTTGTTCATGTACAAGACAGTACTGGAAGAAGCGATGGGTTGTGTCCTAGGCCAAACTGACAAGTCAGGAAAGAAAGAGCATGTAATCTACTACCTGAGCAAGAAGTTCACAGACTGTGAGAGTCGTTACCCCCCTCTAGAGAAATCCTGATGTGCCTTAGCCTGGGCAGTCAAGCGTCTGAGACAGTATATGATTTGCCATACTACGCTGCTGGTCTCCAAAATGGACCCAATAAAGTACATCTTCAAAATTCCAGCTCAAACCAGAAGATTGGCCAGATGGCATATGCTTTTGTCAGAGTATGATATTTAATATGTCGCTCAAAAATCCATCAAAGGCAGTGTTTTGTCAGAACACCTTGCTGAGCATCCTGTGGAGGATTATCAACCACTCAAATTTGAGTTTCCCGATGAAGATATAATGTATATTCAACATGCAAAGCCGGAACCCGGTCCTAAAGAAGGTCCCAAACCTGGATCCCGCTGGGAAATGATGTTTGATGGAGCGCCTAACAAGAATGGACATGGTATTGGGGCCGTCTTGAAGAATCCAATCGGAGGGTATACTGTTGTTACTGCCCGACTTTGCTTCTCATGTACTAACAACATAGCCGAGTATGAAGCTTGCATCCTGGAATTAGAAGCTGCTATTGATCTCTGTATCAAAATCTTGGAAGTGATCGGTGACTCTACTTTAGTAATCTATTAACTCAAAGAAGAATGGGAGACCCGAGAAGAAAAGTCGATCCCCTACAAAGATCACATTCTAGAGATGATTGAATATTTCGATGAAATTACCTTTAAGCATGTGCCGTGAGCGGGGAACCATATTGCAGACGCTTTAGCCATGCTAGCATCAATGTGGAAGGTCCAGTTTATTAACGAGGCACCCCTAATTTGCATTGAAAGAAGGACGATACCAGCATATGTCATGATGGTAGAAGAAGAGTCTGATAAGAAACCTTGGTTTCATGACATTAAGAATTTTCATCAAAATCAAGAATATCCGACTGACGCATCCAGAATTGACAAAAGAGCCATACGAAGGTTATCATCCAAGTTCTTCATCAGCAATGGCATCCTATATAAAAGAAATCACGACATGGTTTTACTCAGATGCGTCAATGAGAAAGAAGCAGATCTGCTAATGACTGAAGTGCACGAAGGGACATTTGGCACTCATGCCGGTGGCCATGCCATGGAAAAAAAGATTTTAAGAGCTGGATACTTCTGGTTGACCTTAGAGACGGACTGTATCCTCTTTGCTCGAGAGTGCCACAAATGTCAAGTCTATGCCGACAAAGTGCATGTTCCTCCGCATCCTCTCAACGTGATAACATCACCGTGGCCATTCGCTATGTGGGGCATAAACATGATTGGGGTAATAGAGCCAAAAGCTTCCAACGGCCATCGGTTCATCCTCGTTGCAATTGATTACTTCACCAAATGAGTAGAAGCAGCATCGTATGCAAACGTAACCAAGCAAGTGGTCGCCCGCTTCATCAAGAAAGAGATTATTTGTCAGTACGACATCCCTGACCAAATCATCACCGACAATGGATCGAATCTAAATAACAAGATGATGAAAGAACTTTGTGATGATTTCAAAATCAAACATTACAATTCTTCTCCATAGAGATCGAAAATGAATGGCCCTGTCGAAGCTGCAAATAAGAATATCAAGAAAATAGTACGGAAGATGGTTGTAACCTATAAGGATTGGCATGAGATGTTGCCATTTTCTTTACATGGGTACAGAACATCAGTGCACACTTCGATAGGGGAAACCCCCTTCTCCTTGGTTTACAGAATGGACGTTATACTACCCATCAAGGTCAAAATACCTTAGTTAAGAATCTTGATGGAAGCCGAGCTTGAAGAAGCCGAATGGGTAAAAGAGAGGTTCGATCCATTGGATCTCATGGACGAAAAAAAGGATGACTTCCATGTGTCATAACCAGATTTACCAACAAAGGATGATAAGAGCATTCGACAAGAAAGTTCGTCTCAAGGAATATAAGGAAGGAGAGCTTGTACTCAAAAAAATCCTACCAACACAGAAGGATACGCGTGGAAAATGGATGCCTAACTATGATGGCCCTTTCTTCGTAAAGACTGTCTTCTCCGAAGGGTCTCTAATTCTTGAAACAATGGATGGTGAGCAACTCAAGTACCCCATCAACTCAGATGCAATGAGAAAGTATTACGCCTGAAGGGGAAACATAGAAAGTTGACTCAAGCCAAAGAAGCGCCTCAGCAAATCGGAAGTCCGAAAGAACAATCCAGGCAAATGCAGGGGCAAAGCTTCAACAAAAAAGTGTTGAAGAAGATCACTGTTTGCTATTCTCGTCAGAAGTAGCGAAGCATATGGTCTTATAGTTAGTAGGACCGAATCATTGCTAGATTTTGTAACCCTTTCTGTTTGCCATTTTTCAAAATTGTATTTATTCTCGAAACTCTACCTTTTGTAAAGTTTCCATCTATTAACGAAATCAGATTTTGGACCAATCTTTGTTATGGACCTATGTTTTAAAAGAAAGGTGTTTGAAAATGTAAAATTTTGGTTTAAGAAAACTAATTTAACAAAGCACGTCAAAACTCTAGAGGTGATATGACAGCTTCACACTTCTCTCAGAGCAGTAAAAGAACTTGATGTTATCTCCGACCAAGGATGCGCCCGACGGTTACCCCGCTACTAAACCAAGATTCCTCTCCTGCAGGTCTGCAAGGGCATTGATTACTTGTAGAGAACCGTTTCTCTCCCAGAAAAGATCTTCATCCAAGATTGTGATATCAGGACTCAGTGTAATGGGGTTCCTCCTTGTGTCTCTTGCTTTGCTTCCTCCTCCTCCCTCGGGGGTCGGTCTGCATATGCATTTGTATCATATCATTAGCATACGCATTTGGTTGCATTTATTTTGGTTTCTGTTTGTCTAGCTTTTTCCATTGAGATCCTTTGTTCGTTACCATCCTCTATGATCCGTTTGCCACGGGCTCGCTTTGCGGTTGTTACCCCAACTTTGTCGGTAGTCTCGAGTTAATTTGTTTCCATCCCGAAAGGCTAGTTGTGACTAGAAATATCTGATATTACCTGATGATTATTAAAATGATTAGTGGTCATTAAGGCTTTTTGAAATCAGGTCGCCACCAATCTTTGTAAGTCCAGTGGTTACTGGCATCATTTTGAAAACCCAATTGTTATTAGTATCATTGATGTGGTTGTCACCATTTTCCCCTGTGTAAGTCTAATAGTTACTAGTATTGCATTGTAAATCCAATTGTTATTGGTACCTTGATTTGGTTGTCACCAGTTCTTTCCAAGCCCAGTGGTTACTGGCATTATTTAAATCCAATCGTGATTGGTATGAAGTTCGGTTGTTACCAACTCCCCAGCTAAAGTCCAGTAGTTACTGACATTACCTAAATCCAATTATTATTGGTATCCTTTGATTTGGTTGTCACCAATCATTATAAGTCTAGTTACTGGAATTGTTTAAATCCAATTGTTATTGGTATCATGGATTTGGTTGTCACCGATCTTTGAAAGCCCAGTGGTTATTGGCATCGTTTAAGTCCAATTGTTATTGGTATTTGGCTCGGTTGTTACCAATTCCCCATTGAAGTCCAGTGGTTACTGGCATCACTTAAATCCAATTGTTATTGGTACCTAGATTTGGTTATCACCCACCTTTGTAAGTCCAGTGGTTGCTGGCATTGCTTGAAATCCAATTGTTATTGGTATCCCTAATTTGGTTGTCACCAATCTTTCCAATCCTTGTAAGTCCAGTGGTCACTGGCATTGTTTGAAAATCCAATTGTTATTGGTATCATTGCTTTGGTTGTCACCATATTCCTTTGAAAGTTTAGTCGTTACTAGCACCCTTAGGAAGTCCAGTAGTTACTGGCATTACTTGAAACCATTTGTTATTGGTAAGAATCTTGGTTGTCACCAGTATCCCCAGTCGAGTCTCGAAGATCTAGTGTTTACTAGCATCCCCGGTGCGTCTGGTCTTGTTTCTAGCCTTTTCCTGAAGATCCCGTTCGAACTGTTCGTTATAGGAAACTCTTCATTTGGCTTGTCTCCAGTGAGGATCATGTCTCTGGTCTTTTGCTTCCCCGGTGGAGATTTGCCTTATTTCCCAGTGGAGTTTTTCCCTTCTTCCCCAGTGAAGATTTGTTTTCCCCGGTGGATTTGGTGTCCCTGTGTGAAAGATCCCCTTGAAGTAATATCATTAGTCATGTATGAACTATTGCTTGTTATGCCTTGGATCTTTCCCCAGTGTGTCGGGTCCCTTGTGAGTAGTTACTCGTTGTTTTAACAGTTCTTTTCTCTCGCTCGCGTGTCAGCATTTGCTTGCATCTAAGCATCATAAAGCATCATTTAGAATTCATGGCATTTTCTCATTCGTCCTTTTTCATACCATCATATCTAAGGGACAAAATTTTCGATTTGCTATATTTAAATACCTTTCACTACGATTCTATGAGGATTGTCATCTCTCATTGCCATCTGGTGAATATATTTAAATAGGGGCAACTGTTGTACCCCAAATTTTGACCCTTATATCACATCACTATTCTAGGACATCAACATTGTTTATCTAACCTTAACCTCTTTCAAGTTTGATCTTTGTCAAGATGCAGGTGAATTAGGGTTTCATAGAGTCAAGAATCAGGGTTTCTATGGTTTGACCAGTCAAGGTTTTGGATTGAATCTCCATGAAGCAACTCTCTACACCATCAAGAACACTACATTGGATCAAGTATGAATCTAATTTAAGGTTGTCACCCAAGGAAAAAGAGCAGTGCAATCCAGGACCCCCGATTAGGGTTTCTAACTAGGAAAAGTCAACGGTGGTTTGAATTTTGATTTAAATGGAACTCCAATGATGGAATCATGGTCCATGAAGCTTTTATGACTTAGTGAAGCCCATCCAAGAAGTTTCAAGACCTCATAGGACCTAAAACACCAACAGTCGATTCAGGGTTTTTCGATCGATCGGTTCGTTTGACAGAAAAGTCAAATCATTGACCAAAAGGATTTTGACCCCAAAGTTGAAATAAAATATGTTCCTAATTTTATATTACATCTAGTCATGAAGTTTTGTGACCATTGGATCAAGGATTGAGGAGTAATAAAAAAAGTCGGGAAATTAGGGTTTTGAAAGGGGGCAAGACCATAACTTTTTAACCACACATCCAATTGAGGTAGTTCAAAGCTTGTTGGAAAGGTCTTGAAAAGTCCTACAGAAGTGCAACAGTGGCCCATTTGCAAAAAATAAGTAGATTTGGAGATATGATCAAAATCATTACAAGAGGGGAAAACACTTAGTAAAATTCCAAGTTTTTAGCACTTTTAAGTCATGTTTTTAGCCAACTTCAAGAGGATTTTTGACCTAGTTCCACTTGGAATTTGAAAATTCCCAAAACATGAAAGTTGTAGAGCATGATGAGGGATTTACAAAAAGTAAAATAACACCTCCATAGCATTTGTAGCTAGGAGTTTCGAAAGAGGCAAGTTGGGTCCAAACACTTGAAATGCACAATGTCAAAACTCAACACAAACTAATTTGCCAACTATTCAGTTGATTTGCAACTATGATTAACATCTGATGTGATGTTTAGTAGTGTATAATTAGAGAAATCAGAATAATCTACAAGCGTGGCTAAAGATTTGTCCAAAGATCATTATTTAATGGAAATAAAATACAAAGGTACAATAGGAGAGAGATTGCTTTTGGCTGCAGCATGGAGGACCTACCTTTGCTATCTCTATAGTCACTTCATAACAACTAAAAGATAGCTAGTTTTTGAGGCTAGAGGGAATTGGAAGCAAGAAAAATCTGCAGAAGACATCACATTTTGATTTTGTCAAGATCTTCCTTCCAAAGTCACAACTTGCAATGCATACTTCACAATCTGCCCTAACCACTGCCTTACCTATAAATAGAGGTTTCCTCTATGCATAACACACACCAGAGAATACTCTAAATCCCAAACTTAACAAGCTCTCATCCAATCTTGCTCTTGCTTGAAAGTAAAGAAAAAACATCTAAGAAAAGCTTAAAATCTGTCTTGATCAAACTCCATACCAGAACCTTGTCCACCCTTTTAAACACTTCATAAACCCTCCAAACAATCCATAAACCATATTTAGAAGGTGTCCCAACCTTTAACTCAGTCAAAAACACCATAACACAAAAACTCAACTCCTCACACCATGGATGTTGACTTCTCTGCATAAACTGTTGATACACACTACCTAGACCAGTTCTGAACTTCTTGACACTTTGAACATCTCATATATATGTTGTACCAACTGCCCAAGTAACTAAAAGCCAGCTGCAACACCATTTGTTGAAACTTTCATCAAGGATCACTTATTACTTCAAGAAGAAGCAACTCAATCTTGCAAAGAGTCAACTTGAGGAAGGGCTGTTCTGAAGCTTGCATCAAAGGGTGGATCAATTATTCAAAGTATTCTTAGCTAGTCAGCTTGCTCACATTAGAGGTCTACAAGAGGTAGGTGACCTCTAATCTTGCCCTTTCTTATCTATATGCATTATTTAGAAGCGTAGGAATCATTAGATCATGTGTTGAGTTTTGGTTTGTGTTTGCTTGTATGAAGTTGTAACTATCATGTGAAACATACAGTGGATTGATGTTTGGTTTTGTCATTTTGAACTTGTTTCTATTTCTGCTTGATTTAGTGTTGACAGGGTTTGATTGTAGTTTGTGACTCATAGGGAGAACCTTGTCTAGTTTGTATGATTGCTGCTGTTAGAAACTGATTTAAAACTGCTAAGTAAGTCTGGTATATACAAGTTTGTTAGGTTGCTGTTTATACCATCTTGGATGTATGTTTAAAACTCTATATATGTTTGCTTTTGTGAAAGCACTGTTGTTGGAATTCATGTGCATGACATTGAGACATATGTTTGAATGATACATTGCTTTCTGTCAAGTCTGTTTTAAGGTGTATCAGCCCTTTTTTTCCTATCATAACTTCCAATCATTTTGAACTGAAGTGAGGTTTTTAAGGTCCATGTGTGTTTAGGTTCATTTTGTGATAAGCTTGAAACTAAGATACATGTTGTAATGGTGTGAATCATGCTTGATCATTTGAATTAGTTACATCACAAACTGTTTGAAACCACTTTATCCCAACTGCATAAGGCACATTACTCTCAGAGTTTCATTTCTGTTCATAAGGTTAGATATTTGAAGGTCAATTGCAGGCCTGTTACTTGGTTGGATCATGATGCTTTGATGATTGATCCTACTGCCAACCAATTTAGAACCTTGCTCTAGCACACTTGCAATTCATTCGTCTTTTTCTTTTCCATCATGGTTTCAAATATCCTTAAGTCTGAATTTCATAAACAACATATTTGGAATATGCACAAGCTTTTGATTGGTCTTAAACATGTTTGTTTTGAATTACAGCTGTAGAAATGCATTTTAAACCCTTAGCCTGCATTTACCATCGAATTTCACTTTATGTGTATTGTCTTTGAAAACTGTTAGCACCATTGTGATCCTCATTAAATTTGAAGTGAGATAGAATCAAAGTTTGTTAAATTTAGTTGAGATTTGCTCAAGTTTGAAGTCAATCCGTTTTCACTTGTATCCTTGGTTTGCCCTTGGATTTTGGCCTAGAATATTACACCTTGAGGTTCTTATATTATTGGGGTGGCTTGATACACTGGATGTATCGTCACCCCAGTGGTTGCAACTTGCGTATTCATGTGCTTATCACCCATGCTAACCTGAGTTCGATCCCTGAGGAGGATAACTCTTTTGCAAACTTTTGATTTTTATCATGTTTTATATTTCAACTTCCTTTTCCATTGTATACTTTCCCGCGTTGGCTTGAGTGATGAGGTTTTAAACCTATGAACCAAAGGTCGTGGGTTCAATCCTTGGTAGATACATTCCCTTCTTTTTTAACACTAATTTTTTATGTTTTCTTCCAAAATTTCAAAAGGGCATAAATTTGTCATTTTTCATCATTTTTGAGCCATTCTTTTTTCAACTTGTTCTTAATCTTGCCTAATTTCATGAAGTGATCAAAGAATTCAAGGATTTACATCCTAGAAATACTTTATGTCTTTTAAAAGTCTTGCACCTTTTAGGGTTTTAAAATCATTTTCAAATCTCTTTTGATTCAATCTTGTGAAATTGATTTGCACTTGGTGTGTATATGTTTGTTAACATATTTGAGTGTTTGAGTTTTGCTTGAATCAAAACCTTGTTGCATTCAAATTCTTGCTTGTGATGCATCTAATTGATTACCATTATGAACTATGTTTGAGAACCATGCTACCTCTAGATGTTGTAACCTCTTGAGTGTACTCTACATGTGTCCCCCACCTATTTAGATGTCTTGTTAGAACTTATCTATGTTAGTATTTTCCTCAAAGATATTACATTTTCATTTGAACTTGTTCGAATTACAAGCTTTTGTTTTCCCTGTTGGTTGTTACCTCATTGTTCCTCATCTTTGTTAAGATGTCTAAAATTGATTTTACCTTATGTGATTGGTCTTGTAAAAAACCTCTACCATGTTTCCCCTCTAGATATTGTAATATCTTTGTGCATTATTGGTTGTAACCATTTGATTTGATTGTGATCTTTGCTTGATGTTGTCACCTGCTTGCATATCTTCTTTGGTTGTTACCATACTCTTTTATATGTTCATGTTGAATGAATGATTATATGTGCTTTTAACTTTGTTAAGTTATTTCCCCAAGTGATGGAACTTGTTAGTTCTCATCCAGTTTCCTCCTCTTTCCCCCTTCCAAAGGAAAGTCTCTCTTTTGACCCTTGGTTCATAGGTAGTTCATTACCCTTCCTCTTGACTTTGTTAAGTCATCTTGAACCCTTAGTTAAGTTAGAACTCTCATCCACTAGACTTTGCATAAGTCTAAAATACCTACCCCTCGCTACGAGTATTCCTCAAATAGAACTTTAAGATAGAGTTTGTTAATTTTATGTAACAATCATGGTGATGATTACTTACTCCCCATTCTTGAGTGTTCAACTTAGAATAGAGAGTTTTGTTAAACTCTACACAAGCATTGTTATGTTTGTTCCCCTTTGAACCTTGATCATAATCAAGAGTTATTCATCCATGGTGAGGTGACCTACGATTGCTCTGATTTTATCCTAGTTAGGATACATAGGCAGAGGATGTGATATCTTTGCGAGCAAATTTAGGAACTATCCTTAGGTCTTGTTGTACCCCAAAGTTTGCCCAACCTTTTCTTTTCTTGGTTTATGTTTCATTTCATTGTTCTAGCATATTGCATTGCATAACATTTTGCATTTTTACAGGGGATCAAGTGATGTGTGTGCAACAAGAGGGATGTGCAAAGGGTTCTAAACCTAATCAAGGGTTTGTATTCAAGTTGTCGAGTGGTTATCATCATCAGAGACAAGTCAAAGCCCTTTGGGTAGGCAGAAAAGTGCATGTGGTTCACCTCCTGAAGGTCATCTGAGGATCACAAGCCCATGGTTATGAAGGGAGATTATCACTTAAGCTCATTGGAGACCTTGAGAGTCATTGTGGAGCTCACCCAAGTGTTTATACCAAGTGCATGTGGCTACAGGCAAAAAAGGGTGAAATTAGGGTTTCAATTTTAATCAGGATAAATGTTGTTTCTTCAAGCAAACTTGTTTCCGTGGATCTACATATGTCCTAAGGTGTTTGGGGATGAGATATTGACCATCAATTTTAATCGTAAGAGCTTCAATTGATCAGTCAATTAAAAATCAAGAAATTTGGGGAAAAAGTCAACTATAGTTTGACTTTTGATTTAAATGGTGCTCCCATGGTGGGATCATGGTCCATAAAGTTCATATGAATTATTGAAGTCTAATCAAGGAGTTTCAAGGCCTCAAAAGACCCAGAACATCAATAGTTGACTCGGTAGTCATCGATCGATCGTTCGGTTGACCAAAAAGTCAACTCTTCAACCATAAGGAATTTGACCTCAAAGTGTGAATAGAAAATTTTCCTAATGGAATATTGAACTTACGCATGAAATTTCATGACCATTGGATCAAGGGTTGAGGAGTAATCGAGAAATCGGGAAATTAGGGTTTTGAAAGGGGCAAAACCATAACTCCCTAACCACACATCCAATTGCGTTGGTTCAAAGCTCATTAGAAAGCTCTTGACAAGTCCTACAAAAGTCCCACAGTGGTCCATGAGCAGAAAAGGCATAGATTTGGAGTTATGGCCAAATTCATTACAAGAGGGAAAAATAACAGAAAAATTCTAAGTTATTGAACTTTTTAGGCATATTTTTCAACGACTTTGAGTGGATTTTTGACCTAGTTCCATTTGAAATATGAGGATCATGAAAACATGAAAGTTGTAGAGCTACATGAGGGTTTTCCAAAATGTACTAGAACTCCTCCATAGCCCTTATGAGTTGCGAGTTATGAATCCAACAAGTTGAGGTTTTAACACTTGAGTTCAACATTTTCACTTTTTCACAAACTCACCTTTTGATCACTTGGGCTATTCTCAGCCATTGGATCTTGTTTCTATCTGTTATTTAGAGTTTATGATGAGAAGAAATGCAGAAAATCAAGAGTAGCGATGAGTCTTGCAAGTTGGAGACAAGTGGCATTATTTTAATGGAAGAAATGAGGAAAGAGAAACTTTATGGAAGAAAAGTCTTGCAGCTGCAGTTCTCCTACCCCTAGCCATACTTCAGTCACTTCTTTGTCACTCATGCCACTTGATTTATGCATAAACTATGGCCAAAAGCTTGGATTTGGAGGTGTCCACAATCTTGAACAAATTTGCACTTTACAAAAATCCCTCCAAAATGCAAAAGACAAATCTGTCCCAAGCCTTGCCTTGCCTATAAATAGAGGTCTGCTCTATGTTGAGAGGTACGCCAGAGCACTCTACAACCCAAGATAAAATCCGTGCTCTCATCTTGCTTTGCATTTTCTTACAAGTGAAGAAAACCATCCAAAACCCTCAAAAATCTGTCTTGAGCAAAACAACTTCCAAAACCATTTTCACTTAACCAAAATCACCACAAACCATCCTCACAATCCACAAATGATGTGTAGGAGGTGTTCAAACTCTTAAACCAGCCATAACCATCATTTTCCCAAAAGTCAACTTTCAACCAAAGAAAGTTTGACTTCATACTCAAAATCTGCCAAAACACATACCAGGCCTGTTTTGATCTTTGTAAGCCTCCAAACACCCTTGGTTTATGATGTCCCAACTTTCATAACCTAAGAAACCATCATCATCACTTGTTTCAATTTCTGTCCTAAGGATTCACTTGTTTACTTCAAGTGCAAGAAAGGCTGTCATATTCATCAAGGCATTGGATTGGATTTTATTTGAAGGCTTCAAGGTTTTCCATACTGCACAAACTAGCTTGGAGGTCTACAAGAGGTTGGTAGTCACTATCCTTCTTTAAACTATCATGAATGTGTATGATGTGCATTAGTGGTTACAATGTATTTTGAGTATAAGGCAGTGCATGTTTGAATCTGTCCCACTTTGGTTTGTTTGCTCATTAATGTGTATTGTTTTCATAATCATCATACCATGTTGTGCTGCTATGTGTTAAACATTGAGACTCTCTTAAGTGCCATTTTTATGTCATGTATGTCATATGAAGGACAAGTTGCAACTGTTATGTCTTAGTGCTGTTTTGATTACTTTGTGAATGATGATGATGTTTCTGTTGCAGCAGCTTTCCTTTAGGCCTTGATCTGTTTCTTGGTGTTTATGTGATGTTTGTATTGTTGGAAACTATCTATGCTTGATCTTCCCATTTCTGTTTTGGCCTTGTTCAAAATCATGTACATTTTTCACTCATGTGCATTTTTCAACTTATATACCATTTTTAATGCTAGTGTACTTTTGAATCATTTTTGTGCTCAAACCTGGTTTATGACACATTTGGAGTATGTTTGTAAGTCGTTTTGTGCTATTGGGTTTGAGATGACTCATGCGAAGTTGATGACCAATACCATTTTCTTGTTGTTTTAATACTAGTGGTTGTCATGAGATGTTGATCTTTACCCTTGTCATGTTAAGCATATCTTTATGGTTGGTTTGAACTGCTGATGGTGAATAGCCTATGTGTATTGTCTTGGTGTTTTGTGAATCATGTTTGCATTCTGCCTTGATTTTGCTTGTGAGCCTCATTGGTCCATATTTTGAGTATTTGCATCAATATGGCATGTTCATTTTTTTGTACACCAAACTGTCATGATACTATTGATAAGCTAAGTCTCTGTCATACTTGCAAGTTTTTGTGTGCATTAGGAGCATTGAGATTAATTGGTGATTGTACAAGCATTATCATGTTAGGATCCTATGTTGCTGTCTTGACTGTCCTATTTGAACCACACACCATGCTGCTATGCTTTATTTTCAAACTTTGCCAATCTTGCTTATCTTGATTTATTTGTAAACAGAATTTGTTGTTTGTGATGGTTAGCATGCTAGAACTAGTTTTTTCTATTGGAACTGGTTTGTATTCATTACTATAGTGTGATAGCTTCCATTGCAAGGCATGATTTAATTGAGAAGTTTGATGCTGCTCCTGTTGTCATGTTTGTTGTACCAAAACCAATCAACATGTTTAGTTTGATAGACTGTTTTGCTTAAGACCAAGTTATTCTGTTGTGTATGCACATTTGTTTGATATGATGTTGGCTGCTAGAACTATCCAAAGCCAAATTGCCATTAGCTTGCAAATCTGTTATGTACATTGAACCATATGTGAATACATGTTGTTGTGATAACCAAACCTGGCTGCAGCTCATGTTGTTTTTGTTGATATGTTTGATGTGCAAAGTCAATGTACCATGATTAATTTGTTAGGCTCTTTTGTTCAAGTTCAAGTTGCCTTAATTTGAAAACCATGTATGTGTGTATGCTGTTTTGGTCAAGAGGCAAGTTGCTGCCAGTTTCTGTTTTATGCTTTCAATTCATGTGCCATCTATTTTGATCTTGCAAAATACTTTGAATACATGTTTTGACAATTGAGAATCCTTTAATGTGTGGTGATTGAATTGTGTATGCATGCTGAACTGATCTTATTTTCCAAAACCACATATCAAGTATTTTGGTCCATTTGTGCAACTTGCATACCAGTTTTGGTTTGGAGCTGTTCTTGATTGATCTAAGCATCTAGAATCATTGAATAACATATTTGAAAGATGTGCACACCTTTATCTCATCATAACTATTTATTTCATTGAAAGATGTGAAAGATGAGCAATGTCATTATTTCATTGAATAACATATGTGAAAGATGAGCAATGCCATTTTCATTAAAATATTTTTCAAAATATTTATTTTCAAATTCACCACCATGATCACTTCTGACTTTTATAATTTTGAAATCTTTTTCATTCTGGACTTGTTTACAAAAGTCAAAGAACACAGAATGTGACTCATCCTTGTGTTTTAAGAACTTTACCCATGTCCATCTACTATAGTCATCAACAATGACTAATCCATACTTCTTGCCTCTGATGGATGCAGTTTTCACTGGTCCAAACAGATCAATATGAAGTAATTCTAGTGGTCTGAAAGTAGAAACAACATTTTTTGATTTAAAAGATGATTTTGAAAACTTCCCTTTTTGACATGCTTCACAAAGAGCATCTGAGGTGAAATTCAGATTAGGAAGTCCTTTGACAAGATTAAGTTTATTAATTTGAGATATACGTCTCATATTAATATGCCCCAATCTTCTGTGCCAGACCCATTGCTCCTCATTAACAGACAAGAGACATTTAACATTCTGAACCTTAAGTTCTGAAAGATTTATTTTATAAATGTTGTTTTTCCTCTTTCCACTAAATAGGATTGAGCCATCCTTTTGACTAATAGCTTTACAACATTTTTGATTAAAGGTTATATCATAACCATTGTCACTTAATTGACTTATGGACAATAAGTTATGCTTTAATCCTTCTACAAGTAAGACATTAGTAATAGAGGGAAGTTTACCATTTCCAATAGTGCCAGATCCAATGATCTTGCCCTTTTGATTCCTTCCAAATTTCACATCACCTCTAGATCTAAGCTCCAGACTTTGGAACATAGACCTTTCTCCTTTCATGTGTCGCGAGCATCCAGAGTCCAGGTACCATGATTGGCATCCTGACCTTGCTGCTAAGAACATCTGCAACAAGAATTATTTTACTTTTAGGTACCCAGATCTTCTTGGGTCCTTTTGGGTTAGTTGTTCTGAAGGTTTGTCTAAACTTCTGTTTTTCAACATAAGGTTTATTCTGACTAGCCTTAGATTTAAACACATGAATATTCTTTTCAGAACGTGTTTGTTCAATATCATTCAAGTGACCAAATTTAAAGTGGGAATATAAAGGAGTTTTCTTGATGATAATTTTATCAACAGGTTTTGGATTTAAATCCTTTCCAGAGGAAGATTTATATCCAATTCCTTTTCTATTATTTCTGCTAACTCCATAGATCATAGAAGCCATTTTGCTTCTGTCTATGCTTTTAGCAAGAAACTTCTGAAACCTGTAATCATATTTTTCCAAAATATTTTTGCATTCAGATTCAGTTTCAGAATCAGAGTTTTGTTGAGCTAATTCAGAATCATTTTTCAATTTTAAGTTCTTTTCATTTAGCTCAGCTACTTCTGATTTGAGAATATTATTCTCAGATACAAGATTGCTTTGACGCTTCTTGTATTTGAGCTTAATATTGTTATAGCTCTTCAGAACTTTTGATAACACTTTGATAAGTTCTTCTTTAGTGAGTTTAGCCATTACCTCTTCAGCGTCAGAGTCAGATTCAGAGTCAGATTCAGATCCTGAAGTTCCTTCCTCCTGATCTTCTATGTCTGCCATCAAAGCTACATTGGCACATTCCTCTTCTGACTCAGATTCAGATTCAGATGTATCTGAATCATCCCAGGTGGCCATTAGAACCTTTTTCTTCTTATCAGATTTTCTTTTAGGCTTTTCTTTCAGCACCTTTGGACATTCATTTTTGTAATGTCCAGGTTCCTTACATTCATAACAGACAACCTCCTTTTTGCCAGATCTTCTGTGTCCAGAAGACTCTTTTCTTTGGTCAGGCTTCCTGAAGTTTCTGAACTTCTTTCCTTTATGCTTCCAGAGTTTGTTTATTTTTCTGGACAGCATGGATAGTTTATCTTCATCTTCAGATGAGGATTCTTCAGAGCTTTCCTCTATTACCTGCAACGCTTTAGCAGATTTATTAGATTTTAAAGCAATTGATTTACCTTTCTTTTGAGGTTCATCTTCCTCAAGTTCAATTTCATGACTTCTTAGTGAACTGATTAGTTCCTCCAAGGAGATCTTGTTCAGATCTTTAACCATTTTCAGCGCAGTCACCATAGGTCTCCATCTGGTAGGTAATCTTCTGATGATCTTTTTCACATGATCAGCAGTAGAGTATCCTTTATCCAGAACCTTTAGTCCAGCTGTAAGTATTTGAAATCTGGAGAACATAGCTTCAACGGATTCATAGTCTTCCATTTTGAAGGCTTCATACTTCTGGATTAGAGCCAGAGCCTTTGTTTCCTTAACTTGAGAGTTTCCCTCATGAGTCATTTCCAAGGACTTAAACATGTCAAATGCAGTTTCTCTATTTGTGATCTTTTCATACTCAGTGTGAGATATTGCATTTAACAATATTGTTCTGGCCTTGTGGTGATTTCTAAATTCCTTCTTTTGGGCTTTTGTCATAGATTTTCTATCTACTTTCTTGCCATTCCCATAAATGGGATGAACATATCCATCTATGACCAAATCCCATAAATCAGCATCATAACCAAGGAAAAAAGTTTCAATCCTGTCTTTCCAATAATCAAATTTCTCCCCATCAAACATAGGGGGTTTTGTGCTGATTCTGTCCCTTTCTTCATATTTGTTGTTAATGTTAGACATTGTATTATCAGCCATAGTAACAACCAAATATATATCAAAGTTTTTCTCACTGGATCTTTACTATCACTGTGAAGTGGTAGCACACACAGAACCGGAGCTCTGATGCCAACTGAAGGTGAGAAAATACTTAGAAGGGGGGTTGAATAAGTATGAAGATAAAAACTTAGAAATAAAACTCAAGTATTTTTATCCTGGTTCGTTGAACTCAACTACTCCAGTCCACCCTTCCTAGAGTGATTTGCCTTTCTCAAACAAGGACTTAATCCACTATTTAATCAACTGATTACAATAGTAAGCACTAAGAACAACTGTTCAAAGTCTTCTCAAGAACTACTGATCCTAACTGGATCTTCTTAAGGTTTTCTTACAATCAAATGTAATAACAAATACAAGTGTTTAAAATGCTTCTAATAAAGCTTTATCACAACTGTAATTTTTCACTTAATATTAAGAACAAAGAAATTAATTCTAGAAAGAATGTGAGTTGTATGAGAGCTTTGAATAATGAATTCTTTTCAGGTAAAACGTCAACTGAAGAAGATGGTTGAAAACTTACTTTTATAGGCACATTGATCCAAGAGTATTTCATGTTGAGAAGAGTGTACCAAAAGGTCTGAGCCTTTTTTGTCTTCACATCAAGTGACCTTTCCTAGAAGAAGAAAGCACAGAAAAATCCTTTTTGTCTGTGTTCTTGTGTCTAGCATAAATAAGGAAAGAGTCGTTTGGATATTCCAACGGATATAATCTTTGAATTCTTCTTCATCAATTTTCAGCAAGAATCATCAGAGTCTAAATTGATCAGAGCCTTCTGATGTTGATCAGAGTTTTGCTGAATCAGAGTCTTTGCAGCAGGTGTGCTTTTAGCGTGTATAAGTTCAGAGCATATTTGAGTCAGATCCTTAGTACTGGCAGCTTTAGTACTCTCAGAATCTTCTGTAGTAACTATGCTTGAAAACTCTTCATACAGAATTCTTCTTTGGTTCAGATACTTCTGACTTGCTTCAGATTCTTCTGGAGCTTCTGCTTTAGATCCTTCTGGAGCTTCTGCTTCAGGTACTTCTGGAGACAGCGCTCAGGATCTTCTGATGGCAGCGTTCAGAATCTTCTAATGAGTGCATCTGATGCTTCAGAGTCTAGCATATTTCTTATGTTCAGTTCTGATTTGCTTCTGGAGTGATAATTACTTTAATATCTGCAGCAAACACTCTTAAGCAAATTTTAGAGTATATAATTCTTAATGACAAAATTTCATAATATTTATCATCAAAACATAGATACACAGATGAAATGAGAAAGAAAATAAAAATATGTTTTCCAAAATGAAAATAAAACGATGGTGAAACTCGATGATGAAAGTAAACAACAGATAAATCAATTGCAGATGAAATGAGAAAGAAAACAATTCACCGATGGTGAAACTCGATACACAACCCAATGTCTTGAGAAATCTTTTTTTTAGAAAGTTATACGACTTGTGATGTGGCTTGCCACGAAGACCCTAACCAGACTTCTAACGACCATGCCCGATGCCAACGAGAAGAAAACCATAATCCTTCTTAAGGTATGCATTGAGGCTTTTGAGAAACTTAAACATACACACACACACATACAAAGAATGTATGACCTAATGATGTTATGCGAGAAGATGCACAAAGAGGTGGGATCTTAGGTTCAAAAATTAGGGTATGACAACATGCAATCACTATGGAATATAAATACAAGAGTAGAGTTAGAGAGATGACACCAAGATTTATAGTGCTTCAGCGTTCATCCTCGTTTGGCCTACGTGCACTCTTCAATGGTTACCCATTGAAGCCTGCATAGTTCCTTGTTATTTGTCAAATATTTCCAAGAGTTCATACAACCACCAATCAACAATTTACAGTTGATAAAATAAATCTTCTAATTTGGATCTTGACTTGTATTTAGAAATCTCGTCAAACTCTTCTACATAATCTTTACTCGAATACGTTTCTTGAATCTTCCACTAACACCAATTCTTCTCCAAGCCTTCGTGTATAGCTATCAACCCCTTGATCCTACCAATTCCTTAAGCGATGATACTATTCATATATCCAAGAACTCTGCCCTATTTGTAGCCTTCCGCACAGTTACTACTAAGGAAATGTTGAAGAGAAGAACCTACTTTTTTCAATGGAATTTGTCACCACCATTGACAATCCCCTTTTTTGCTAACAACCTAAAAACTTGAGAAGATCTTCAATAATGATTAGTTTTAAGTACATGCCTCCTTCAACCAATCTCATAACTCTAATTGACGAGATCTGAAATCGATTGAAGTTGAAGATCTGAGAAATTCTAGCAAGACTTTGAACACTCAAAATAGAGGAAATTGATTTTCACACAAAATCACACTGAAAAATCTTGAAGAATTATGTATGTTGTCATACCCCAAATTTTAACCCCTATATTCCATTATCATTCTAGGAGCATCAAGCATTGTTTCCTAAGCCTAAATTTGTTTAAAGATTGCTTGTTGTTGAGATCCAGCTGAGTTAGGATTTTGCACCATTGAAATCAAGAAGATTACTGATTGACTAGTCAATGTTTTGGATTGATCATCACCAAACCAAGGTTCCCATACACTCAAGGAGCTTATATTCAACAAGAATAAAGTGCTAATTGATCTCACTATAAGTCAACTGAAGTCCAATTTTATCTGGTCCCAAATTAGGGTTTTGTCAAGAAAAGTCAACTGTACCTTTGACTTTTAATCCAAGCATAATCCCAATCCTTGGGACATGATTCAACATGTTAAAATACATCCTTGTATCCTATATATGATGCTTTATAAGTATCAATATGCAAGTTTGTTGCACCCCAAAATTTGCCCAACCTTTTCTGTACCTGGATTATGTTTTCATTGCATCTTCTAACATTTGCATTTTCATAGCATTGTTCATTTGCAGGGGATCAAGAGAGGTGTGCATAGCGAGAGAAGGTTACCCAGGGTCTAAGACTAAGTAGGAGGTTTTATTCAAGTGGTCAAGTGTTTATCATCATCAGGAGAAGGTCAAAGCTCTCTGAGAAAGGAGATGGATGTGTGTGGTATAACTCCTATCTTGGAAGCCAAATGAAGATTATCAGAGGATTGTGAGTCCATGGTTATGGATGGAGAATGTTGTGGGAGCTCATGGAGTACCTTGAGAGCCATTGTGGAGCTTATCCAATTGATTATATCATGTATAAGAGGTTGCAGTCAGAGGATTGCACACCTAGGGTTTCATCTGCCTAGTGCAAGGTCATATGGAGATTTGAGGTAGATTAAGACTTAATTCCAAGTCATTGTGATCATGGAAAGTTGTGTTGAAGCATCTAGGATGTTATTTCAAAATCCATTTAATAAGAATCAAGAGTGTGAGAAGTTGCTGAGCTAGGGTTTCTAAGCTTGTCAGTGTAAAATCCCCTGTTTAGTGCCTAACTTCAAGACCACATATCTCAAGATAAAAGTTTCATCTCACTTTTATGCCCATATGAAAATTTTAGAGCATGTTCTTACCTTTCTTTTGAGTACTAGAACTCATCCATCTGATTTCTAGAACTCAAGTTATGAGGCTGACAAGTTATGGGTCCTCAAATGAATATGATTTCAGTCAACAAAAGTCAACCAACTTCCAAGGCACTTTTGACCAAGAATCATGTTTCACCTCAACTTTTGATGAACATGAAAATTGTTCCTTACAATCTTATCTTTCCAAAATTTCCTAGAAGTCCTTCATCTGATTTGTAGAGCTCGATATATGAGGCTTACAAGGCAAGGGTATTTTGGGAAAGTGAGATTATAGGTCATTTTGGTTATAGGTCCATTTCATGACTTTGTGCACTTCAAATGGAAATTTCTCCAACATCAAACTTGCATCAAATGAACTCAATTTCATCATGGAACATTCATTTATCATGGATTTGGCTTGTATGTGAAGATTGGTGAAGGAATTCCATGAAGAAAAAAAATACTTTCAAGGTTATGATGTGAATTGGATTGATTTAAATCATTTTCATACCATATTTGTGCATTTTTTGAGTCACTTTATCATATTAAGAACAATGCACAAATTAAATTGGAGCCATGATGTGTGAAAATTCATGAAATCTCAAGTTACTTCATGTTGAAGTTACACATACAAAATCCACCATTGGATCATTTCAAGGGCTGAATTCCATCCATTGGATCACTACTCATCACCAGCAAACTGTTTGAATGAAGTTCAGAGCCATTAGAGCCAGTTTCAACGTGTAATTTTCAAGCTTCCAACTCAATTTTGGATTTTTGCAATTCATCATAACAGGCCACAATTGGGCCTTCATTTGATCTTAGATCCAACATACATAAACCTTAGATGAAGAACAAACCCTCACTCAGTGAATTTGGTGAAGATTGGAGCAGAAAGCAGTTGCAAAAGTGAAGGAGAAATTGAAATCATGAAATCAAGAATCAAGCAATTTCAGAGCAATTGAAGGTTACCAATAGCTTCCTTGAGGATCATTGAAGGTTTCTGGATTATTTTGCGCAAGTTCAAGCTTCAATTCAAGACCCAACGGAGGAGCTCCGTTAGTTAAACTTTCTTTCAAGAATTCTCCATGATTAAGCATCCATTCCATGCCATTCTTTGTGCATATTGAAGCCCTACTTTTGTAGGCCATTTCTGGATTGGCTTGATTCGTGTTCTTGATGATTTCTGATTTGACCTCAAAACTTGATTGCTTCGTATCTCTCTATTTATGGATGAAAAATAAAATTGAACCCTAGATTCTTGATGTATGTAACATGAGGATTAATTTGGTATAAGGTTTCATCCATTTTGGCTGAGTTTTGGACTCACAGTGCCAGAGAGGCAACCGGAGAAGACGACCGGAGCACAATGCTCCGACGTCTGGTTTATTTTCTGTCCAAGCTGACGTGTAGTTCCATGTAAGAGTTTGACTGGTTGACTGAACTTAGATTAACGGCCAGGATCTATTGTTGACCGTCCACGCGTGCGCTGAACTTCCAACGCATTAATGAAACAGTGAGTTTCATTCAAATGTTGAGTGTTTTAGGCCTTACCCTGCTAATTGCACCCCCTTCACAATAGGCCCAACAATTTTAACTGCTTTTGATTGCTATTCAACACGCTGGTTTATTATTTTTCTTTTCTTTATTTCTTTTTCCATTTTATTTCTGGTGGACTTTTAATTCAATAAAAATACCTCAAGTGACCTAAAAATCTTGCAAAAATATTTTTGTACACATTTTGGGATATTAGCTGATTTTAGGAATTTTCATTTTATTTTTTGGGTTATTTTTCAATTAAATAGAATTTTTCACATTTGAGGTGTTTTAATTGACTTAAAATTGCTTCCTCTTGGTTCTTGATTTTATTTCTTGAGTGATTTTCATTTGCAATGGCTGATAATTGTTTCTCGTGTTCAGGACATTTTAAATGTTTTTTTAAGACCATTTTACCCCTGGTTTGATTGATTTTGGGTAGGGTTTTAGGCTAGTTTTAGTGACCCTCGATTCACCCTTTCCCTTTGGTGTACCATTAGGGTTTCATTTATGTTTTCATAGTTTTGGTAGGACTTTATCCTCATACTTTTGACCCATGGTTTCTAACACCTTAGGGGACATCTATGATTTTATTTGGTAATTTTTGAGCATGTTTCCTATTTTTAGGGTAATTTCCATTAGGTTATCATTAAGTGATGTTTACATTAGTGCTTGAGTTAGTTTTCTTTGTAATTGACTTTTGTGCATTAATTGAACCTCTAATTCTTGTGGATTCATGTTATAGACATATTGAAGGGTGTGTAGGTTCAATTATAGGTCATAATTTGGTTCATAACTTGTTGAAGCATGCTTGTCTTTTAGCCCTTACATTAGGGTTTCTAATTGTGAATATGTGTGAATGTTCTCAATTTTTTACATGCTTTTGTTTGCATTCCCTTATGTGTTTCTCTTCATTTACTTTGAGCACATTCTATCCTCATCTATACCTCTATCCTATGACTTAAGGATCCTATTTGTGAAGGCTTAGTCCCTCCTTTGGAGGAACTTGAAGCATGTCATAAATAGTGAGCCTTTGAGGACCCTTTGTTTGATTTGCTGGCATATTGAATGTGGTATGTTTGGTTGAGTTCCTTAGGTTCTCATTTTTCCTCCCATATCCTCATTCAATTATCTCCCCCTTTCCTTTTCACTTGGTGTGCTTTTATGCATTAGGATTGATGTTTGAATGTTGTAAGATTCATACTTTCTTTCTCTTCTTTTTACAATTCTTTCTTGCATTAATAAAGGTTGAGATGTGCTTGTGGAGGTGTTTACCCCACACTTTTTCCTCCCTTTGCTTGTGTGTTGCATTGCATATGCATATTTGCATCTTTCGTATCTTATGCTTTGATTATGCTTTCTTCTTTTGCTTTCTTTGCCATGTTCCCTTAGGATCTCTAATCTCTTTGAGATTATGATAGACTTTAGGCTTGAACCCATGCATGATAAAATTATGTAGCATTCCCTCTTATCCAAATCTTAGGAGCACTTTGCATGACAACTACTAGGTTTGAGTTAGTCTCCCTTTAGTGTGTCCTTTCTCTTCTCATCTTCAAACACCTTTAAAACACTTAATAAAGGATGATGAATGTTGTACGCTACGAGCCTTAAGTACTTGGGAAATGATGATTAGGCGGCTTCCTCTCAATTGTCTAGAGTGTTTAGTGTACGTCCTTTGGACGATATGCGACACATTCGCTCCTAGGTCATAGTCTTTAGTGCAACATGAGTTACAAATTAAACTCAAAACACTTCTTCTCTAAAAAACACAAAAACAACTTCAAACCTTTTTATCCTTCGGGATTTTAATTGGAAAACATTTTTCATAAGGAGAGTTTTGTTAACTCTGGGTTCTACCGCAAATAGGTAACGCCTAAGTCTCCAATGGTCGAGCTGCATACACCTAACTGCTAGAACTAAGTTTTAACCCTACTCGTGTAAAACATTTGAACCAACCGGTGTTCTTATTAGCCCGAACTATGTTTGCTATGATTTCTCATACCAGATGAGAATACGTAGGCACAAGACGCGATGTCTTGGCGAGCAACCTTCCCCCACCTTTCACCCGTAGTTAGCCGAACTACGTTGACTCTGACTTTCCCATTACACGAGGGAATACGTAGGCACAGAGCGACGGTGCTCTGCCGAGTCTCTTTTATTTTCTTTTGTCCCTAAGACCTTTAGTTAGATAGTAAACACCCTTTTAGATAGACAACAAGCATGGATCCCGTCGAGTACGACGGACGTGAGGGGTGCTAATACCTTCCCCTTGCGTAACCGACTCCCGAACCCGAGATATGGTTGCGATGACCTGTCTTCTCCCATTTTTGTCAAGTTTTCTCCGATCATTTCCTTTCCCTCTTTTGGGATACATAACGAATGGTGGCGACTCTTCTGTCATTGGTGGCACCTTTTTTCGCAGTAGCGACAAAGTCCATTGAAGATCACACAACTGAATCCATCTGATGCAAATTTCATCTCACAAACCCTAATTTTGGTACCAACTTTGAGAGATCATAACTTTCAATCCACACTTCATTTTTTGAGTTCCAAAGATTAATTTGTAGATCTCATCATGTACTATAAAAGTGTCCTAGTGACCTATGAGCAAAATATTCTTAGATTTTGATTTATGAAGCTTCAAAGTTTGGAAAAACCTTTGGGCACTTAGAATATTTTCAAGACAACTTTGTTCCTTCAATTTTCAGCTAACTTCAAGGCCGACTTTTATCATGATCCCTTTGGATTCAATAATTTCACCAAACATGAAAGTTGCAGGGCATGTTTAGGGCTTTTCAAAAAGTATAATAACTCATCCATACCATTTTTGAGCTATGGGTTTCTAAAGAGGAAAGTTAGCCATCCACACTTGAAGTTTGGGTCATTTTCATACCAAGAACAAGTTGCAAGATCAAGCAATTCTGCAAAATCCATTGATTGAAAACCTTGATACTTTTAACTCCATCTATAATTAGAAAGTTTTACTACTTTTGTAGTCATTACACAAAGGTTAAAACCATAATTCAAGTTCCATTCCATTTATTGAAGTTTTGGACATAAAGGTTACAATACCATTCTTTAAAAGCAACTTTAATCACATATGGTTTTTATTGAGACCACAACTTGTTCCATCTGCAGAAGCAAGATCTAAAGTATCTAACCACTCAATATCTTCTTTTACTTTGTCTTGGAACTATGAAACCTACCAAACATCAAGTTGAAATCTAACTAAACCATAAAAACCATCAAGTTGCAAATCCTGCAGAAACTAATTCTCATTCTTGCCCTATAAATAGAGGCTCAACTCTTGATTCAAGATGGAGAAAAAAAAATTGAAAACACACATAAGAGCATACCAAAACTCTCCCACATCAGAATTGGAATTTCAAGTCACCCTTTTAAAACCAAGAATCTTCATCTTGCAAAAACTCACCCAAAACCTTTTACAGTCATCAAACCTCTAAACTAATCATTCGCCCAAACCACAAAACACCTCCTAAAGGTGTCCAAACTACCATATTGATAAAAAAAAACCTCAGAAATTAAAAAGTCAACTTTCAATGAAAAGATAATTGACTTTTTTCACTTTTCAAGCCAAGTCTTCATCCAGACCACTTCCAATCATTCTAACACTTCTAATACACCTTATAAAACATCCCTAAGCTGTTCAAAACATGTTTGTTCAACTGTAACTTCATTTGGTTGAATTTCCACTTTGGTCACTTTTGGCATTTTTGCAAGAATGAGGTGTTTTCTGTTCCAGTGGTTTACTCTTGAGTCCAAGGATTCAAAAAGCTTCTTGGAGGTATATTTGCGGTGTCCAAAACATCAAGGCATTTATATACCAACTGTTGTGGAATTTTCAAGTTTGCTCCAAGAGGTAAGTTTCCTCAAACTTGGAACTTTGCGAATCATGCTTTCTTTTGATATACATTGATCATGGAGTTGTTTGATATGTCATGTGTGATGTGTTTAAACTATTAAATGATGATCTCCATAATGGTATGAGACTGTGATATAGAAAATGCAAGAATGTAACTTTTTTGATCATGCTATCATGTTTTAAAATAGAGACATTGTTACCCAAAACCAATGATACCATTGTGATCCTTTTGAAAATTTAAGCAAGTATGATCTTTGGGTCATCCATTTTCATGAAGTTTTAAGAGAGATATGCTATGTTTTGTAAACTGATTTTGGGAAGTAAAGGTCATGGCCATGACGCCTTGTGGTTAAGCTTCAAGTCATCTGAAGGCTTTTGTTTTAATTCGTGGGGGTGATACAATGGATGTATCACCACCCCAGTGGTTTACCATACACATTTCAAGTACTCTTTTGCTTTTCCTGATGAACCTTACTTGATGTGGTGAACTTGTATGCCCTTGTTGTTACATGATGGTTATTACTTTTTCAAGTTCATTTTCATATATAAATACATGTTTTAATATCATGAAAACTTGATTGTTACCTTGCCTTTAACATGTGATTTTCTTCTATGATCAAGGGACTTGGATGAACATATGTTTCATGTTCTTATACCATGCCTTGAGTGTTATTAAAGACTTGTTGTTTTGCTTTGAAATATGTTTAGTATACATGTTTGTATGAATCACCCTTGAGATGTTTCTCATCTTATTAAAAAACCATAATTGAACTCCTTTTACATGTTGGTTGTTACCTTTTTGTTTAAACATGATTCACCATAATTCACATGTTGTTGTCACACCCTTGTTCAAAATTTGTTTTGGTTGTTACCTCTACTTGATATGTATACATGCCTTAAATATTGTTATGATTTATGTATGTTGATCTTGAATTTTGAACTTTGCCATGATAAGTGATATTTTGACTTATACATGATTCACTTTTTACTTGTCATTTATGATATTTGGTCTTGTAAGAACCTTATTTCATAGTTGTTTAGATGTTGTAACATCTATGATTACCTTTGGTTGTAACCATTTGGTATGGTTTTAAACTTCTATGGATGGATGCTTGGTTGTAACCTTGTCACCTATTAACTCTATCAAAATCTTTGCTTGATGTTGTCACATGCTTGCCCTTATCTTCTTGGTTGTCACCATGATATTTTATGTCTTCATCATGTTTGAATATGTGTGCTTAAGCTTGATAATTTCCCCAAGTAATGTAGCTTGTTATCTCTCATCCTAAAGGAGTTTCCTTGTGTTCCCAAGTCCAAAAGGAAAGTCTCTATATTTACTCCATGTCATAGATAGCTCTTTATTCTCAAGCCTCCCTTTGACCTTGTTAGAGTCATTAGGACTTTCAATTTAGTCTTAGGATAAAACCTCCCTTTTACTTTGTTAAGTCAAGATCTTTAGCATACCTTGTTAGGATCCCTATAACTTAGAACTTAGGATTTTAGTTTGTTAACTCTAAGTGTGTAACATTGTTATGTGTACTCACCTTCCCTTATTTTTGACTTTTTATTAAGTCAATCCCCACTTAGGTTTTTCAACTTAGACTTAGAGAGTTTGTTAACTCTACATAAATATCATTGTTATGAATACTTATTCCCTTTGGAACCTTGACCATATGCAAGAGTTCTTTCACCTTAGTTAGGAGAACTACGGTTACTCTGATTCCATCCTTGTTAGGATACGTAGGCACAAGATGTGACGTCTTGGCGAGCATACTTAATGTACATACCCATAGGTCTTTACCTTTAGCACCTTTACCTTAAAGCATTTCACTTAGCAAGAAAACTTTAAGATAACACAAATACTAACAAGAGGTTCCTATAGAGTACTACAAATGCTTAGGATTCTAATACCTTCTCTTAGTATAACCAACCCCCGAACCCCCTGATCTCTTAGCTTCGTTGTCACGTAGTGCACTTAGGGTTTTATTCGATCTTTACCATTTCCTTTTGATAAATCAAAGCTCGGTGGTGAACTTAAAGATTTGTGGTTCAAGTTAATCAATAGCTTGATATCCGATTCTCACCGTAACAGAAATGGCGACTTCATTGGGGAACGCTTGAAGGTCAAGCCCACCTTGTTTGTAGTTATGTTTTATTCACGTCTATTTGCTTTATACATGTATATTTGTGAATATTTTATATTATACCTGTTATGTTGAACATGTGCATTGGGTTGATACCTTGAGAGGTGAGATATGTCCTAGCCTGGACTTGAGTGTATACCTATGATAGAACTATGGTATAACCAATAGTTGACGGTTGGGAGTAGTCCTAACATGTTTGACATATGATGTAGCCACGCTCAGTTGAGGCCCCTTTGGGATTACTGATGGCGTATGAGTAGTCGTATGTTCATTACTTTTTCCAACCTGAGAGTCCGTGAAACTGAGGACGTTTTAGTTACCTACTTACCCCACTTAGTCTTTTTAGTCCGAATAGTTGATACGTAATGCTACACTCAGATGAGTTTATCTTGAGAGTATTTTTGACTCACATGAGTAGTCGTGTAAGTTAATAATATTTGAAAGATTTATCGATGACTCTGGGAACCATGTAGAACCCGTTGTGCAGGTACTAATAACCCATAGTGCATATCTATTGGGAAGGGTATACCTTGGCTCCATGCTTGTAAACCAAACCTAGGATCTTTGTTTGTTTACATATGCATTATATATGTGACTATATGAATACTTGTGTATGTGTTGCTTGTGCATCATCTCATCATCCCATCATAAGCATTCATGTAGTTGGTTTTGATAAGCTCAGTCGTTTTCTTTATTGCAAAAAACATTAGGTCATATATTTTGGAAAAAGAAACACTAGAAAGTATAACTTCAAGAAACCAGATTTAACAGAGTTGAGGAAGTTGGTGGCCTTAGTGTCTTGCCCTGAAGATTTCAGAAAGAGATAAGGAAGATTATTGGGACTTGTCAAGATCAAGATGCAAGAAGGAATTCTCAACACCCTTGTGCAGTTCTATGACCCTCTATATCACTGTTTCACCTTTCCCAATTATCAACTTGTCCCAACCTTGGAAGAGTAGTCATATCATATTGGTCTGCTAGTGTTAGATAAGAAGTCATTCAGTGGTCTGGAGAAGTTTCCTTCACCAAAATAAATTGCAGATGCCATTCACCTAGAAGCTTCTGAAGTTAAAGCCAATCTTGCCACCAAATATGAACTTAGAGGTCTACCTGCTGAATGTTTGATAGAGAAAGCTGCATTTCTTGCCAAAGAAAACAGCCTAGATGCTTTTCAAGCAGTCCTTGCATTACTCATCTATGGTTTGGTTCTCTTCCCTGAAGAAGAAAGATTTATTGACATCAACGTTATCCAGATCTTTATGAATGTCGTGTCTACTCAGCTTGGAGACACATACCATTCTATTCACTATAGAACTCTAAAAGGAGATGGGATTATTATATGTTGTGTTCCCCTACTGTATAGGTGGTTTGTCGCACATTTTTCGAGGAAAGATATTTTCAGAGAAAATCTAAATTGACTAAGGTGGTCCCAAAGACTCATGGCTCTAACCCAGACCGATGTACATTGGTATGACCCCGCTTACGACAAAGGAGTGATCATTGACAGTTGTAGTTCATTTCCCAATGTACCTCTTCTCAGTGCACGAGGGGGAATAAATCACAACCATATCCTTGCAAGACGTCAGTTTGGGTTTCCCATGAAAGAAAAGCCTAACAACATCTTATTGTCAGGTTTTTTCTACCTCAATGCAGAAGCCAGTATGGGGTTTAGAGAAAGTGTTGCAGATGCTTGGAAAACCATCCACAAAAAGACCAAGGCTGATCTAGGAAAGAGGAACTGTATAACATTTGAGCCTTTCACGCAGTGGGTCCATTCTAGAGCCTGTGACCTCAAAATGCCTTATCTCTCAGAGAAACCTTTGTAGACTATTGTTGCTTCTTCCTCTATCATTCCTGTTAAGCACATGGAAGACTACCAAGAAACTTTGGCTAGGATGAAACCTGAACTAGATACTTGGGAAGGCAAGTACCATGTCATTCATTCTGAGCAGCTGGAGATGAAGAGACAGTTGAAAGAGAAGGATGTTTTGATTGAGCTACTTGAAAGAAGGGTTGTTGACAGATATATGGCACAAGAGAATTTATTTTTCTCTAGTGTTCAATCAGTACTCAGTACTCATGAGTACTCAGAAATCCTGCCTATGTCTGGTGCTTGGAAGGGAATCATCAACAAGTTGGTATTGGAGAGTGCAGAGTTGAAAAGACAAAAGAGGACGCGCATATAGGACCTTTCTAGCTAGATTCTATTGAGACCCTAGGGTCTAGTCTTTTTCCTCTTGTATTTTTAGTCTCTTGTATTGTACTTTGAAGTTATAAATTTTTCCACTATTAATGAATTAAGGGTTTTTGTGCAAAAAGTGTTTCCATTTGCAAATCTATCTTCTGAGTTTCTTAAAACCAATTGCATTGCATCTCATTGTTTTTACTAACATCCAAGGAGCCCAATCTCTCATTTTGCAGACATTGTAATGGACTAAAAAAAGAGAAGAACTCCAAAATGCACACTCAAAATCCCGGAGTTGGAGAATCTAAGAATACTAGGAGGCCTAGTGGAAGATCCTTTGTCATTTAACAACAAGTATGGGAACCTTCTGCCACTATTGGAGCTCCAAGTAGATGAGGAAATGTTGATGGCACTTGTACGGTTTTACGACCCCATTTACCATTGCTTCATGTTTCTAAACTATCAACTACTACCAACATTAGAAGAGTATTCTGCTTTGATAGGGTTATATGTCACTCCTCAACTACTCCATGGAAAGGAAAGAAAACTAAATAGGAGAGTCTTGGCTGAAGCCTTACATCTAGAGCCATATGATCTTCAGACTCATTTAGATGTCAAAGATGGATTCTCTGGTTTGTAAGCAAGACCCTTAATGGAAAGAGCTGAAGCTCACGCTTATAAGAAAAACACAGAAACCTTTGAGGCTATCTTGGGCTTATTGATTTATGAACTCCTTCTATACCCAAGTGTTGACGAGTTCGTAGATTTAAATGCCATCAACCTATTTTAGATCAGAAATCCTGTTCCCACCCTGCTAGCTGATACATATTTCTCTATTCATATGAAGAACTCCCATGGAGAAGGCCATATTACTTGCTATACTGCTCTCCTTCATAAGTGGTTTATTTCGCACTTGCCAAAGACTGCCTCTCTATGGAATCTAAAAGATAGTCCTGCATGGACAGAAAAGCTTATATCACTCAAACACTATGACATCTGTTGGTACGACCCCATGTATGGAGGGTTACCATGATTCACAGTTATGGGGATTTCCCTAATGTGCCTATTCTTGGCACAAAAGGATGCATTAGTTACAACCCTATCCTAGCTCGCCGTCAGCTAGGATATCCTGTAGAGGAAAAGCCTGATCATGTCCTTTTGGGAAGATGTTTTCTTGAAGAAGGGAGAAACCTGGATCTCAAAGCACGAATCACGTATGCTTGGCATCACCACAATACACAAGGGATGACTGTCCTAGGCCATCCAGATTGTACCGTCTCAAAGGCATATCTTCTTTGGTATAAAGAAATAGCCTTAAAGATGTTCTACACCCGCTTTGAGCCAACACTGTCAACTCCAAAAGAACTTTTCTCTATGGAAGAGTTGAAGGATGCTTTAGTCAAAGCTGAACAAAACTTATGAACAAAAATTTGGGAAACCTATGAAGTAATGTAATTGGATTCAAATTATGAAAGTTATGCTTGGATGTATTTGTAAATAACACGTTAGTTTGCATATTTGGAAATGAAGGCTTTGAATTGTAGATTTTCAAATTCATGTTTCCTTGTAATTTTGGGTAGATTGATGTACGGTAGGAGTACGGTTCTTAAAAATATTCGAATGATGTCTTAGTATATGGCGTGATGGCTTTTGATATTTGAACTTGAACAAATGAATTCCCAATAGATGGTGAGCATAATATTTTGAACTTAGGTAATGTGTGAAAATAAAGTGTATGCCTTTGTATATTATACTAAGAGACAACATAAAAAACCTTGAATCAATGCTTTCTCTTCATAAAACTTCCTTGAGATTACAACTTGGACAACAAAAACTTATAACGATAGGGACCTTCCTAGTTAGTGGCAATTTTTCCCTCACGCGAGTCCTTCTAATTCCTTCGTAGGACTAGGCTTCCCACCTGAAACTCGCACTTGATGACTTTGCTGTCATGCCGCAAAGTTATCCTTTGTTTCAGCGAGGCTTCACGAAGGGATGCCCCCAATCGGATTTCCTCGACTAGGTCGAGTTCCTCCCTCAAGGCCTCGTCGTTTGCCTCTTCTTCATGGGGAGACTCGGTTCTCCTAGAGGGTTCCCTTATCTCTACCAGAATCACTGCCTCGGTTCCGTAGGTCATTTGAAGTGGGGTCTCCCTAGTTGTCGAGTGTGGGGTCGTCCTGTAAGCCCAGAGTACATTATATAGCTCTTCAATCCACCTTTTCTTGGAGTCTCCTAATCTTCGTTTCAGGCCATGCAGAATCATTTTGTTCGCGGCTTCGGCCTGCCCATTTGTCTGCGAGTGCTCGACCGATGTGAAGTGTTGCTTCGTGCTCAGCTTGGTAACGAAGTCCTAGAAGTTCTTATCGGTGAATTGAGTCTCGTTGTCGGTGACGATTGCTTGGGGGACATCGAATCGGGCAAGTATGTTCCTTTTGTAGAAGCGGTGTATGTTTTGGGCCGTGATTTTGGCCAAGGCTTCAACTTCTATCCATTTAATGAAGTAGTCGACGTCGACTAACAAGTAAAATGGCCACAGAGACGAGAGCGTTTTGAGCTCGTTAGGTGGGTCCAGGTGCATGTCTCAGTGTCATTGGCATTTGTCGCAATTCTTGACGTGCTCTTTGGTGTCTTGTTGCATGGTGGGTCGATAATGTCCTTCTCATATAGCCTTACGGGCGAGTGATCACCCGCTGAGATGCTGGGCGTTAATTCCTTCGTGGATCTCTTGGAGTATGCCTGGTACCTTGGATTCATCGATGCACTTGAGAAGAGGAATGGAGAATTCCCTTCGATACAATTTGTCCTCGATCGAGACGTATGAACAGGCTTAGCGTCTGACCATGTTGGCCTCCTTTGCATTGTCGGGCAGACGTTCCGTGTTGAGGTAGCTGTACACAGGGGTTATCCATCAATTGTTGTCGCTGATAAAATTGACCTCGATTGTGACCGTGTCTTTCTTGATGCTCCATCAAGAGAGAACGTCCTGGATTACAGACTTGTTGTCGCCCTTCTTCTTTGTGCTTCTAGTTTTGACAGGATATCTGCTCTGGTGTTGTGTTCATGCAGAACGTGTTGCACCTCCGCAAACTCGAAACTCTTCATTTTCTCTTTCACCAAGGCAAGGTACTCGGCAAGGTTTTCGTTCATGACTTAGTACTCTCCCCGTACCTAGGAGTATACGAGCTAGGAGTCAGTGGAATTTTTTACCTCTTTCGCGCCAAGGTCTTCGACCAAATGGCGTCCTGCCAGGAATGTCTCGTACTCGGCTTGGTTGTTCGACATCGGGAATGCTAAGGCGAGGGAGACTTCTATCAAGATGCCTTCTTCATTATCCAAGATGATGCCCGCTTCATTTTTCGTCGAGCTAGAGGCGTCATCGACAAAGATGGTCCACTTGGGTGCCCTGGGAGTTGGGGACTTTGTGGAGCCCATTTTTACGAAGAAGTCGGCCAGAACTTGTGCCTTGAGAGCCTTTCTGCTCTTGTATTGTACATCAAATTTCGTGAGTTCGAGCGACTATATAAGCATTCTGCCTGACATGTCTGGCCGCCCAAGGATCTGTTTGACGGGCTGGTCGGTTCTGACCATGATTGTGTGGGCCAGAAAGTAATGTGTAACCTCCTGGCCACGTTGATGAGGGCCAGAGCGACCTTCTCGATCTGTTGGTACCTGAGCTTAGGATCCTGGAGGGATTTTCTTGTAAAATATATCAGCTTCTGCCCTTTGGGAGTCTTCCGAATCAGTGTCGCGCTGATGGCCTCGGTAGAGACGGCAAGGTACAAGTATAAGGTTTCCCCAACCTCAGGCCTCGGCAGTATCAGTGGCTCTGGAGAACTTGTTTGAGGTAGAGAAGGGCCTACTTGCACTCCTCATTCCATTTGAACACAGCCTCCTTGCGCAGAATCTTGAAGAATGGGAGGGCGTGTTAGGCAGACTTGGCAACGAGCATCCCGTTTAGGGACTAGATGGACTTCTTCGTGTTCAGTATTTTGAACTCAGAGAAAGCCCTGCATTTTTATGGATTTTCCTCTATTCCTCGTTCCGTCAAGTAGAACCCGAGGAACTTGCCCACCCGTACACCAAAGGTGCACTTTTTTGGATTGAACCTCATTCTTCATTTCCTCGCCGTCTCTAAAACCTTTTTGAGATGAGCGGTGTGGTCGATTTCTTCCCGTGAAGTCACGATCATATCGTCCATATAGACCTCGAGCATGTTCCTGATTTCTCCTCGGAAGACTTTGTTCATCATCCGCTTGTAGGTCGCGCCAGCAGTTTTCAAACTGAATGGTATTACATTGTACTAATAGTTGCCTGAGTACGCGTCCATGAATGACAATAATTTGAAACCTGCAAAAATGTCGATGATTTTTTCGAAGTTAGGTAACGAACAAGCATCTTTGGGACACGACCGGTTAAGATCATTGTAATCAACGCACATACTCCATTTTCCATTATGTTTTTTAACTAGTACAACGTTGGATAATCAGGTTGTGTATTGGGCTTCCAATATAAAGTTTGCCTCTAGAAGGTTTTTTACAACTTTTTTAGCAGCCTCCATTTTCTCGGGAGACTGCCTACGCCTATGTTGGACTATGACCCTAGTGGCAGTCTATGGTGAGGTGGTGGCATGCTACGTCCGAATCGAGGTCGGGCATCTCAACAGTGCTTCACGCGAACAGGTCAGCATTCTCTCGAAGGCAGGCCTTTAGCTGCTTCCTCACCGGGTCGGGGAGTCCAGTGTCAATCTTCACGCTTCTTCCTGGGTCATCTCCGAATGTGATGAGCTCAAAGTCTTCATCTATAATGAGGCGTGTTAGGTGGGACGGATGCCCATTGTCTATTGCAGGTGCATCTTCATACTTTACGCTCTACTCTTGCTTGCTAAGGAACCAGATGTCGAGGTTGATGGAGTTAATGCGGGGTAGTGGCTTCTGCTCGTAGCCCGGGCTTATCTGTCGGTCGTCTTGGGGGTCATGTTGATTGAGTTAAGGCCTTGGATTCCTGCCTTAAAACATCTCCTGATCGCCTCAATGTCCCTGTGGAAGGTGATTGCTCGACCTCTGGTCGTGTAGTACTTCATCTTCAGGTGCACCGTAGATGGTACTGTGGTCAGTTCAGCTAAGGTCGGCCTTCCCAGGATGCACTGGTATAGAGAAGGGAATTTGATCACCAGGAAACAGACCTTTATTTTCCTGGCGGTCTCCTCGGCTCCGAATGTGACGAGCAGCTCCACGTACCCCTAAGGCTTTGTGGTGGTGCTGTTGAAGCCCTATAGGTCAGACCCGACATACGGGGTCAGATGGCTCTCGTCGAGATGGAGGGTAGTAAATAGATGATCGTACATTATGTCACCCGAGCTCCCTTGGTCGGCCAGGATTCAGCGCATGTTAATGTTTGCCATCTGAGCCCTTATTAAGAGGGGAATGCTGGAGTTTGATGCACTATTTACCACAGACGGTGCCACTGATCTTACTTGATCAGAAAGGAATCAGAAGTCTGCCATGCGTCGTGAGCTCCTGCATTCACCGGTATTAAAGAGGAGAAGGGGGTGTACCTGTAAGGTACTCCAATGCCTAAGTGAGTAACAAAGTTTAGAAAGAGCAAGTACAGAGAAAAAGGTGTAAAGTTTAGAATACCTGACCCTCTAGAGAAAGAAGGTATTTATAATGTGCCCCAGCGCAGGGCCAACTGTTACTTTGCATTGGGCTGGATTGCAAGGCCCAATACGAGTAACTTCCAGGGCTTACGTGGCTTAGGGAAGACCAGCACATGGTCTTCACTCTGGATCAACTGCCCCGTGATCTTTGGAAGGTGGGTTGACCAACTCTTTTGGAAGTGGGTAGTTGCCTGATGACATGTCCCTGCGTAGGGGAACACGTGGAAAACGTGGGGAAGATGTGTGAGCTCTCCCCGCACTAGATAGTGGTTTGCCCGATTACAGAATTACGTGTGCCCGACATGAAGGAAAAATGGGCTTTGTTGGGCCTCCCTAACTTAGCATTGGGTTGGGCCTGCCCGACTGTAGGGTAGGTCTTGACCCAATCCAGAATGATTATATATGATGTACTTTGAATTTCACTTGCATCTCTGACTTTTTGAGTGATCTTTTGCATTATTCTTTGACTCATTTCCCATGTTTGGTTGAACATCATGTATGTTATGTGTCTTCGCGTGAAAAATACTATATGTATGTGAATCTAATTCATGATTTCCATTCTTACATGTCATTGTATGCATGCTTGTGATCTCGCCTTGATATGAGTTTTGTTTATAGCTCTTGATATCATGTTAATACATTTGATTTGTGATTAATATGATTGTTGCCCTCCCTTGGTTGTCATCATGTGGGAACCCTTAGCCTTGTTTTCTTTCTGCCATGATTAGGGTTCAATCTTTGTATGTTATTCTTTGTCTATTTACCATAACTTTTGGCATACTTCTTTGTTTGACTTTGGTCAACTTTGTTATGAATTTGAATTGATTATCTTGTTTGAGCATAGTCATGCTTATAAGGTTATTTGTGCACTTGATGGTTATCATTTGCTCTTTGAGTTTCTCTATTGATACTTGTTGTTACAAGTGGGTGTTTTCCTAGTTTCCAAAGGAAAGGAACATTTGTTGACTGACATGTCACCTTTAGGATAGTTTAGACTATCTCCTACCTACCTTGACTTTGTTAGAGACATTCCCTTGGCCTTGTTAGAGCCATCCTCTTTCTCTTAACCTATCCTTAGGTTAGGGTTTGTTAACCCTATGTAGTATTATTGTTATAAGTACTTACCTTCCCTTCTTGGCCTTGTTAGAGCCATTGTTCCTTTACAAATTAGAATTAAGTTAGAGTTTTTAAACTCTATGTGAATACCATTGTAATGTGTGCTCACTTCCCCTTTTTGACTTTGTTATAAGTCAATACCTTAGTTAGTCTTTCAACTTAGACTTAGAGAGTTTGTTAACTCTATGTAACTATTATGGTCATGAATACTTAATCCCCTTGCAACCTTGACCACAACCAAGAGTTCATCATCCCTAGTGAGGTGAACTACGAATACTCTGATTCCATCCTAGTTAGGATGCGTAGGCACGAGATGCGATATCTTGGCGAGCATACTTTGTATATACCCTAGGTTTTTACCTTAACACTTCTTTCTTAGCAAGCAAACTTTAGCATAACACAAATACAAATTAGAGGTTCCTGTAGAGTACTACAAATACTTAGGATGCTAACATCTTCCATAGGTATAGCCAACCCCTGAACCTTAGATTCTCTTAGCTTTGTTGTTACATAGAGCACTTAGGGTTTTCTTCGATCTCTACTCTTTTCTTTGGATAAATCAAAGCTCGGTGGTGAGTTTCATAGATTTGTGATTCAAGTTAATTAATAGCTTGATACCCGGTTCTCACTGCAACACCTAGGGAGACCTTTTTGGAATCCTGAAATGGCGAAAACACATGTGCCCTCGGTTTTGTGATTTCACCAACGGGTATACCACATTTTCACCTCGCTTATCTCATAAAAGCGAGGGGAATTTTTTTTTTGAGTTTATTAAATCTAATATGGATTTCTTATTTCACCAAACCCTATATTGAACATGTATTTGAAGAACAACTTACATTGATTGAAGCATTTTGCAACTCATCAACCATCTCATGCTATTTTACAGTTAAATTTTTTCTAATGTTTCAAGTTCTTTATTTAACACTTATTTTTCTACTAATTCATTCTTGAAAGCATAAAAGTTGATGTTTTGAAAAATGAACAAATATGGAAGAAAGTTGAGCAAAAACTATAAGTATTTGAGAGATTTTAACGATAAAATGACATGAGATGAATGATAAATTGCATAATACTAGAAAATTATTAATCAGTATAAGATAAGGTTCAAATACAACATGATTTTTCATATGATTATTTCCAAAATCAATTTAATAGGTTATATGTTCAAAAAGGGATTAGTGAAATAAATAATCCACATTAGATATAATAAACTAAACTTGACGAAATAAAATGAGAGCTACACAAAGAACAACAACAACGTCAATAACAACTTCAATAACAAGAACAACAACAACATCAAGAACAACATCGTCAATAAAGAACCTCTAGGGTTAGGGTCTCAATAACACCGACAAAAACAACATCAATAACAAAAACAAAAACAACAAGAGAACCTTTGGGGTTTTAAATCTCAACAACATCAACATGAGTAGTGATATTTGACGCACCAGATCTCTGAAGAAGAAGTAAAAGAAAATGAATTTGGATCTATGAAGAAGAAACGAGACCACTAAACATATAACATCTTCGTATTGAAGATGATATGTGTTTATGACTCTCATTGTTAAAGACTCTTTTGTTAAGGACTATTCGTTAGAGTTCTGTTTGAGTTGTTTAGACAAGTGAAACTGAATGCTACAACTTAAAGATATATATATATATATATATATATATATATATATATATATATATATATATATATATATATATATATATATATATATATATATATATATATATATATATATATATATATATATATATATATATATATATATATATATATATATATATATATATATATATATATATATATATATATATATATATATATATATATATATATATCCGAGAAACATATTCGCCTCGGTTTGAAAGAAAACTAAGGTGAAAAGTGGCGTATTTTTACACTCCAAAATAAAATATTCAAGAAGGTGTCACTTTTAATGAGATAAGAACATAAACTGAAGCTGCCGGGGATTCGAAACATGTACATTGAATAAGTTTATTCCTCAGTTTTCCCAATAACCGATAAAATATATTGTATACTTTTTTTAACAAAAAAATTAGGCGCACCCAAGAATTATGCCTCAGTTTTTCGACACGGGAGATGAAATCGTTGCCATTAGATGTATTATTTATAGTAGTGAGTTCGAAGAGATGGTGGAACTTCTTTGTGTACCATAGGCGCCCTGGACGAGATTGGATATGGAACGACTACAAGATGGCTTACTTAAGGCACCTCACATATTGTGCTTCCCTAGGGAGGAGCCAACTGTAATTTTTCTTCTAATATGATAATCCTTGAAATCAGGTGTTGAGAATTTTCCAACTACACAACTGCATCATATTACACATGTTATTCATCAGATCAACGACTCATTGTATGCCTAAATTTTCCCTCAATAATTGAAGACTGGAAAACATCCCTTACACAATCATTAATGGATGAGGTAGAGGTTCATTAGATGGTCCGGCTAGACCGAGCGGTTGACTAAGGTGGACAATTGGGAGAGGTTGAGATACTCCTTGAATGACTATCATAGGAATCATGTTAGAGTAAGTTGTATCAGATGGCGAAGTTACCAGAATGGGATTATCCAATCCAGAAGAGGGATGAGGAAGAGGAGGATTCATGTTTACTTCCGCTGTTACAGTGACGACAAAAGCGACCTTGTAGATCTAGTGGACTTTAAATCAACCATAATAAGAGTTGTCAAATTTCAAATCTCGAGTAAGAAAATCAATAGCTCGACGATTGAAGATACAAGATCTGAATATTCGACGTTATAATGAAGGTTACTTTCTGAAGTTTGTAGGAATTAAAAGTCGATTACTACATTCGAAGCCACTATTCTGCAAGAGAACAAAAAATGTGAGATGAATTGGTGATTAAATTTCTGATGCAGTGCACTGAGCTTTCTAGTACAGAGGCGTGGAGGTGTATCTGCAAGATTAACACTCCAACGCCTAAGTTAGTGAGAGAATAAGAAATGCTGAATAATATGGACCAACTTGAATTACACATAAAATGATGTCTTCTCTATTTATATAACAAAGATGGTTACGAGCGTTTCACGTGGAATATGACGTATCGTGTTGGGGATTGTCTGGTTGATTTAGACGGTTGTGATGATTTTAGGGGTAGGATTGTCTATTCTCTAGATTACCACACTCCTTCTTTCTTGTGTGTAGTCTTCAATATCTTTTAATCTTGAGCGTCTCTTGTTGGGTCTTCTAGACGCTCTAGACTAAATACGAATGTAAAATTTAATGACAATGAAAATAGGTCCAAAGAGCTCCCATACCATCTAGTTAGAAAACTTTGTGGCAATGAACAAGAAATTTCAGCATGTTTGTCATTTAGATGTTTAATGTAATGAACAAGATGTGATTTTGATGCAATGAACCAATTTCAATGTTAATGCTAACGTGTTATCGTTATGATGATTTTTTTATTTTACTGTCAAAGAGATTTACTTTTTGTCATCATAATATGTTATTTTATTGTCAAAATGACATCTAATATATGTAAAATGTGACATGTAATATAGACAGGACAAGAATTTGATAACATCCCTTAATTTCCTCTGTTTGAATTAATTACGTGTCTATGCTTTCTATGTCACTTTTTATATTTTCATAAAGTGAAAGAAAAAACTAATTCAAACGACTTTGTTTCGTGTTGTATTTCTTGATTGATGAGACATATATTACATGATCACTTCCACAATTCCAGCATGTTGTCTACCAATTTTTGTTTGCTTCTTATGTGTAACTTGATTGGCGATTTCAGGCCACTTTATTATCATTAGAGTCTTTATATTTGCTTTTGCTTTGAATGTGTATGGATTAGATTTTGTTGCCTTAGACTTAGTTAATTGAGATATGCTGTTCCATTTGTGTTATACTAGAGGTAGGTACACCATGTAGTCTTGTCTTTTGGTCTCTTATCTATTCATAGCTGCTTCAATCACTTGCCTTATATTGCTTTTTGGGGGAACCTAGTAGACATTTGCTTCTTCAATCAGGTTCACTTGTTTCTACTACCATTAATTAGGTTTGGTTTGTACTCTTAAATTAATACATAAATATAAATAAATTTAATTATTTGATTATTTGAAAAGATGGCCAATTATCATGGAAGATTTTATATATAAGGGAAACAAGGAAAATAGTTTTATTTGTAAAACGCCCAAGAAAGAGAAAGCTACACGAGATCAATCGAGGAAAGAAAATATCCAACAAATAATTATAAATACCTAGTTGTGAACAATTCATTTTTATATCTAATAAATACATTCAATTAGTGGAATTAACTTCTCAACTAAAGGATAAATTGTTTTTGTTTTAAATTGGTTGTGTTAACCATAGAAAAATCAAAAAGAGGAAGAGAAAAACAATAGTAAATAATGACCTATCACTGATATTTGCTTAAAGAAGAACCAGTAAGGAGAATTGAAACTGGTTGTCTTAGCCATGGAAAAGGATTTCTTCAAAAATATCAAATCTTTTTTTTTATGTACTTCAATTTTTTTTCTTTCTACTCTTTAAATCATCATTTATAGTTTTTCAAAAATTGTATAAGATATCGATTGAGAAACAAGCATGTGGATGAAATAACTTCTGCTTGAGGGGGAATATGGTATATGAGCTCACATTTGAGGGGGAGATTGTTGGAAAACAAGTGTTCGTGTTAAGTCCTACATTGTATAGAAAAGTGGAGGTTGAACACTTTATAAGTGAGATGACTCATAAACTTATCACCTTAAGGTTTTTCGTGAATATGTGGTGTCCCTCTCACTTGTTTGGACGAGTCTTTGACCTTTAGGTGAATGTTTGTCCCAATGTGAATGCTTCCCCCTCATGATGACCCATCAATATCTCGTAGAATTAAAATAAAAATAATTTGAATAGCAAAAATATATTCTCTTTGAAAAATGAGATGAATAAAATTATGGATCGGCCAAAGGCCAATTGGACCAAGACCCAATCCACCTCAAATTCATTATACTCGATCCAATGTATAAAACAGTTCACATACTAAGAGAAATCTATGATCTCTGATCTCCACTTTCATTATACTCACCTTGAATCTTAAGCTGACTTGGGTGTTGGAGTGCTAACCATGCATGTCCACATCGTCCCACCGTAAAGGAGTTCGAAGCCACCGTACAAGATCACCAGTTTTTCAACTATCTTCTCTTATGGTTCTTTCGTGGAGCTAGAGCATCCATTTTTGGTTTCTGAATGGAATAGCGGTATCGTTGATAGTCCAATTTTAGTGTGTCATTATTGTTCTTTTTTATTTATGTTTTTATGATGAATTAAGAATTTATTTATTTAATTTTACTATTTTTAGCTTGTTTTGCTTTGAACATAATAGGTGCTCCTTTTTAGTTTTCATGTGTGTGTTATTGAATTGGAAGGCAGTTTTAAGTCAAGCTGAGTCATGCCTGGACTAGGCAGTATCTGAGAGATAGAGCTGAAAGAAGAATGAAAAGTTTCCTGAAGATCACAAGTAGAAAATGGCCAAGAGCATGGTGGTTGATCATTTACAGGGATTATGTGGCAAAATTGCGCTTGGAAGAATTGGAAAATCAAATGGATAAGATCAATTGCACAAAGAGACAAAGAAGTAGTACAGTAGGGGACCACCACTGCAAAAGTGCGCTCTACACATAAACATTGCGCCACCTGCACCTCTGCGTCACTACCTGCTGCAACAGCCTACAAGGGGCGCCTTGTCCCCCACCACTATCTGTACCAGGATGCTTGTTCACGAAGAATTAAGGACAGAAAGAGAATATGTTGATTTGAATATGGGTTGAACCTTATTTGCATCAAAAGCCCATGATCCAAGGCCTACCACCTCTCACATCCTCACTCAAGTCTATAAAAGTTGACCTTAGGTTTTGAAATAGGAGTTCCACGCACATGCCTATATCAAGATTATAGTTTTAATATTAGTTTATTTTCAGTGTAAGGGTTAGTGAGAAAACAAAGAGTTCTTCTTTTCATCCAATCTTGTACTCACTATTAAGAGCTGGTGCAACTGGAGTCTTCACTTGTTGTTTATCCAACACAAGAGATCTCTAAGTTACTTTTAGGTTGTCATTTCTTTTACATCTTTTGTTTAAGTATGCTTCCTACTAGTTTCAGTTCAGTAATTTGTACTCAGCTCACCATGAGCTAAACACTTATTTGTTGAGCAATATGAAGTTAATATAATGTTGTCTTTATGTTAAAATGATGTGATGTTTAGTGTCTTATTTTGTTATGTGTTTTTATGCTATAAACCTGACTCTTTGATTTATCAACTTAGAAAAGGGTAAAAGCTTGTTGTTGTGAGAGATCCAGCAACAAGTGGATTTCATTACAAAAGTGGTTAAACAAGTAGGATAAAGATATTCACTTAATTGACTTGCTTAGACATAAGAGGTTAAGGTCATAAAGAACTTTCAGAATACAAATCAGACGTATTTTAGGATTATAAGTGAGAGTTAGAGATTTGTTCCCTTACTCTACTAATGCATGTTTTGATGTTGTAGAGATACACATAAAGATCACGTTCTGATCTTTTGAGGCATAACATATCTCATCATATACACATTTTGGCTACCAAAATATTAATGGATCATAGCTCAACAATCACTCTCTTAATTTTATCAACCTTACACTTTTTTCATTTAGTTATGCATTGTGGACACTTTTAACTTGTTATCAATCATTATTTTGTTGTCTTGCTCATGTTATTTTTAAATAAAGATTACTTACAAAAGTTTAATCTAAACCTCTTTAACTCCCTGTGGGTACAATATCCTTACTAATATCACTTACTGCAATAAAACATACATGTATACTTGCATGTGACACCATAATCGTTTTTTTAGCACGACAACCATATATAGGAATCAACATTTAATTTCCTTTAATTTTTATCTTCAGGCCAATCTTGACCTGAAATTAGATCTCTACCCACAAGAGGAAAAGAAAAGGCAGTAATTATGATAGTTATGGCTGGAATTTTCAACACGTCCTCTGAATCGATTGTTTACCAAACATTACTGATTGATGAATTCCACAATACCGCGTCATCTAGCTATGTCTAAAAGGAAGATGGGTCTCAGAAATATCCTATGTAGATGAAGCTAAATGAATTAAAGAAATCATCCAAAAGGAGCTCTTGGTGTCGGTCACGGTCTCAAAAGCGGAAGCATTAGGAGAGTCGAGGGATCCCGAAGCGTTCCACCTAGATGCTCGTGAAGACAAGATTCGGCCAGTGCCGGATGGATATTTCGAGTTTGTCCAACTCTTGGAAAGCCCTTCAGGAAAGTTAAATTAGGCGTCAGGCTTCCTTTAGAAATAAACCAACATTAATTAGATGCCTCCAAGATAACTCTGACCTTTTCGTTTTAACCTCGCATGAGATGCTTAGCATTTATCCTAGCGTAGCGTGCCACCAGTTGAATGTGGACATCAGAACTCGTTACATCTCCTAGTGTCGAATGAGACAATCTCTAGAAAAGGAAGCTACTGCTAGCACAATTAATGGCGTATTGGACGCCTGATTCATTTTCTAAGCATGGTTATCCAACGTAATGTTTGCGAATAAGGCCTCGGGAAATGTAGTATTTGTGTTGATTATATAGATCTTAACAGGGCTTTCCCAAAAGATTCTTATTTTTTCCCAAACATTGATAAACTAGTATATAATTCAGCGGGGTATCAACTACTCTCATTTATGGACACTTATTCAGGGTATAATCATATACCTATGTACGAGCCTGATTGAATGAAGACAACCTTTACGATTGAGCACTCCAATTATCAACATAATGTGATACCTTTTAGATTAAATAATGGTTGTGCGAACTATCAGAGAATGGTGAACAAGATCTTTCAAGAAGATAGAGGAGTGATGTTGGAAGTGTACATGGATGATATAATCGTAAAGTTTAGCCAAGAGGAGCTTCATGCTCAAGACTTCTGGCCGATGCTCAAGAGAGTCAGACAATATAATATGAGCCTTAACCCAGAAAAATACTTCTTGGGTAAGGGAAAGCAAATTATTGGGCTTCTATTTGACCGAGCGAGGGATTGAAACCAACCTGGAAAAATGTGAAACGGTGACTTAAATGAACTCGACAACTTCAAAGAAGAAGGTTCAGATGTTAAACAATATGTCAACTGCTTTGAATAGATTTATTTCAAAATCCATGTGTGATACTTTATCGTTTTACCGATTGCTGAAGAAGAAAACTGATTTTGAGTGGCCAAATGATTATGACGAAGCATTTAATTCTTTGAAGAAAACCTTGGGCACACCCCGACGTGTACGCGACTATCTATGGGGGGAGTTTTATATCAATACTTAGATATTTGCGAAAAGGTTGTAAGTGTTTCTTTGATTAGAGAATCTGATACCCAACAGAGGCCAATGTACTTCATCTCTAAAGCATTGGCAGGGGCAGAAACACGACACCAAAAGATCAAAAAGGACGTCTGAGCATGGTAACGACATCACGTAAGCTGCAACATTACTTCCTCAAACATTCTGTTGTAGTTCGAAAACAATTTCCTTTAAAATAGGTGTTATACCGACCGGATCTGGTTAAGTGTCTAATAAAATGGGCCATTGAGTTATTTGAGTTCGAGGTATCCTTCGAAGAAGGGAAAGCTCTAGAAGCACAAATGTTTGCCGAATTCTTAGCATATATTACTCATATACCCCTAGAACCAGATCGTACATGGGTGGTATATACTGATGGATCATTCAACAATAAGGGAATTGGCGTATGTGTAATCTTAGAAAATAGTTCTGATTTAATGGTGGAAGTATCTATAAGATTTAAGTTCCTGACCACCTACAACTAAGCTGAATATGAGGCCTTCGTTATCGGGATCACACCCGCAAGAGAAAAGGGGGTGAAATGCATTAAATTACAAACTGATTCCCAATTGGTTGTTTCCCAAATAAAGGGAGAAGCCCAATAAAATGACCTTTTCCTCCATAAGTACCTAAATCTAGTTGTGGGAAAGATGTAATTTAATGGGTCCAAGATAAACCATGTGCCTCAAGAGGAAAACAGTCAAGCAAATGTTCAGTGCTGTCTCGGTTAGCCAGTACTAGAAACCTCATAATCAGCTACTCTTTTGTTCAAGAAATTGGAAAAAACACAGCTTCAAAACAAAGAGTAAATCACTAGCAGGAGTGAGCAACACAATTCCATCCTCCTAGATGACTCTGATTCCATAGTATATCGAGTCTAGAATCCTTCCAACAGATCCATCATAAGCAATAATGGTTGAAATAATGTCAGGGGTATACAGTGGTTGGAAGAACTTTGTCTAAAATGGGTTTATTGACGAAGATGTTTCTCAAGACTTTGAGTTCTTGCTACTATGAGAGGATAGTTGTTAGCGCTCCAAATGATTTCACGTAAATGGTTGGTATGGGATTCATATTGGAAGAAGGTGTTAGAGAGGGTCGTTTGACGAAAGAATCAAGTTTATCAAATTGAACGAAGAAGTCTCGTAACAATTTCCATAAGAAGAAAGAAGGGGATACAAATGCTATTTCTCAAGGAGGAAGACAACAAAGACCCAAAAACAGAGGTGGTCAGGAGGACCAACCCCAATAGTATTATCAACAACCTCATATTACCGTGGTTACTCTGGTGGTTAGTCCAGCTCCTACTGTTCAGACTTATCAACAACATAATCAATAGCCTTATCGGAATCAGCAAGCTCGTACTCCTATGAAGGCTCAATTTGAACTTATTCCTATGATATACGAAATTATATCCAATTTTGTTGTAGAAGGGGGTGGTTCAGAATAGAGATCCGACAGCCGTTCCAAATCTAATTTTGTGGTGGTATAAACCTGAATCTCAGTGTGCATTTCATCAGGGAGAACCAGGGCATGATATGGAGATCTGTTTCTCGTAGAAAGAAGAAGTTTAGAAGCTTGCCAAGAATGGTTTGTTGAAGTGTTGAGAAATAGAAAAAGTATTTTCTAGTAGATGATTAACTTGCACATTAGGTCCGACCTCTCAGCACTTCAATAAACCATTCTTGACAAGCTATTGAACTTCTTCTTTCTATGAGAAACAGGTCTCCAGATCATACCCCAGTTCTCCCTGATAAAAAACACAATAGGATTCTGGTTTATACAACCACATAATTGGATTCAGAATGGCTAGCATATCTCTATTCTGAATCAGCCTCTTCTGCAACAAAGTGGGATATAATTCTGTATAAGTCATAGGAATAGGGTCAAACTGAGCCTTCCTAGGAGTAAAAGCTTGCTGATTCTGATTAGGCTATTGATTGTGTTGTTGATAAGTATTAACCGTAGGATCTGGACTAACCACCGGAGTAACTGCGACAATATGAGGTTGTTGATAATACTGTTGGGAATGCATTTGCTAAACACCTCTGTTTCTGGGTCTTTGATGCCTTCCTCCTTGAGAAATAGCATTAATATGCCCCTCTTTCTTCTTATGGAAACTGTTACCAGACTTCTTATTTCCACTTGATGAACTTGATTCTTTTGTCAAACAACCCTCTCTAACACCTTCTTCCAATCAGAATCCTATACCAACCATTTTGGTGAAAACATTTGGAGCGCTAGCAACCATCCTTTCATAGTAGAAAGAACTAAAAGTCTTGAGAAACATCTTCGTCATTTCCTTCTAATTGGCCTATCACAAAATCAGGAATACAACTAACGGCTCCATAGCTTGCCTTAATCAGAGTTGTGAATAGGAGTGTGAGATGTAGAGGAAGATCCAGTTACTTATCTTTTAAGGGTTTCGAATTAAGGTGACAAAAACGACAACCCTAATTCCCAAATTATGTCTACAACAAGTAAGTATTGATGCTCTAATTTTATATAATTATTTAATGAATTTTCCGCTTACATTTGGTATCAGTGCCTTTATTATATGAGTTGGGACTCAATTATTATGAATTAAGGATTCTAATTATCATGATCTAATCCTGAACAATAACCGTAATCAATTTCCAAATAGGTTTTTTTTATATTGTTCAAGTTAATTAAAGTTTTAAAAATCAATTATGTTATTTTATTAAATTATTGTGTTTTAAAATGTTTATGTGGTATTTGGATCGAACTCTAGTATCGACAAAGGTAGCTTCATGGTTTGACAGAAGTTGTGTATGCTGTAGTCGAAGTCTAATCGAGCATAATGTCAAAATAATATAACTTTTATTTAAGTTAGTATGTCGAATTGAGCCTTGCTTCTAAGTAAAATTGTTAAGTTATCTTGTGTCCTAAGTTAGCTTAGTAGTATATAAATAGACTAGTTTTCTCAGGTTGCTGAGAAAGCTAAGTTATTGGTATTCACTTGTAATCTTTGAACCCTTATTGAGAAAGTGAATTGAAAAACAGATTTAACCAATTCTTATTCTTATTCTTCCTTCTTCTCTCCCTTTTTCAAAACCTATAGGATTTCTTGTGTTTGTTCAAGAAACTCAAGTATTTTTCTTAATATCGGTTTGTTCTTGATGACATCAATTCACAACAAAATGGTGCGGTGAGTCTGGAGGAGAAGATGTTGTCAGCAAAGTATGTTATTAATAAATTCACTGGTGTGAATAATTTCGGTTTGTGGCGCTTGAAGATGTGACCCCTTCTTCTTTAACAGGGTTTGTTAAAAGTGTTGAAAGGATCAGAGAAGATAGACGTTGCCCTGTCAGAGAAGGAGAAGAAAATGATGTTTGAAAAAGCCCACATTGTCATTGTATTGAGCCTTGCTTATAAGGTTCTCTGACAGGTTTCAAAGGATAAAATTGCAACGGGTGTGTGGACGAAACTTGAAGGTTTATACATAACGAAATCGTTGGTTAATCGTCTCTACTTGAATCAAGCTTTGTATTCATCCAAAATGAGTGAAGACAAAGCCTTGGCTAAACAGCTGGATATGTTCAATAATTTAATTCTTGATCTTGAAAACGTTGAGGTCAAGATTGATGATAAAGATCAAGCCTTTCTATTATTGTGCTCTTTACCTAAGTCTCATGCTCATTTCAAAGAAACTCTCTTGTATGGGAGAGAGTAGTTAACCTTTAAAGATGTTCAATCTGCCTTGTACTCTAAGGATTTGAACAAATGAAAGTAACACAAACCATCTTTTGTTGGTGAAGATTTTTTCATTAAGGGGGAATTCTTGAAGAAATATGGTAGGTTTGAGAAGAAGGGTAAAGTTCTACATAATTATTATGGTGGTAATGCTCCTACTATTTGTAATACCTTAATTTTCACCCCTAAGATCCCACATATCATCTACATCCTGCATCATAAGCAAGATCACCAAGCACCTGCGTTTTTTTCTTTGTTTGCTTTTATTTGATTATTTATGTTCACTAACCCTAATCAAAATACCAAAAAATATGTTTATTTTGTTTCCTTTACTAACTCTTTTTCAGGAAGAGGTTTGGATCAAGAACACCAATCAACAGTCCCTCAGCTCGAATGAAATTCATTTGAAAAATCAAAGTTGATCTGCAAACAATTCAAAAGCATTTGATCAAGAGTTTCCCAAGATTTGATTGTTTATTACTCAAGAAATTCTAAGGTTCATGTGTTTATTTTCATGCCTTCTTTGACAAGTCAAAAGAATCGAGGCAGAGCCAAGACGGCACAACAAAAAGCCACTTTTCTCACTTTTTCACTGTGTTAATTGATTAACCAATTTGTACATGAAATGGTTAATTGATTAACTAGTGCTTTTTTTTGTGAAAATGAGACAAATTCAAATTCTGCAGCATTTTGGCACCAAAATTCACTTGTTTCATCATGAGAATATTATAGATCACCTCATTTTAATTCCCCTACCTCAATTTGGAAATATATGAATAAACCTTGTTTAAATCTTCCTTCTTCTTCTTCTTAACGATGTTGTTAGCACTCTTCAAGTTTGCATCGATTCTTTCTCTCTTTTGGCTCTCTATCGTGGTCAGCTTGTCCTTCTCGGCTAGCAACTCTGTCTTCAGCTTAAGCTCATATGCCATCTCTCCCTTGGCATGAGTAACTGTGTAAATTGTCCCTTAAACTCTTCATTCTTCTTACAGAGCTCTTCATTCGCAGCCTTGAGCTTGTTGTACTCCTCCAAGGATACAGAAGTAGGCTGGTTAGGAACCAAGGGATATAAGGGAACCTCCACAGAAAAAGGAAGATAGACAATTTCAACCATTTTCTTTATCCATTCCACATGAGGAGGATAGGCGACAAAATCACTCTTCCCCAGGAATAGCTTCCCCTTCTGGTGAATCTTATGCCAAACGCTCACAGACCTTTCCATCAGCTCAGGGTTATCAAATGTATGATAGAATAGAGATTCTTCCACTTCCTTATTTGTTGGGGGAAACTCCAAGGCATACCCCAATTGTCTTCTAAAGAGAAAAGGATTGTAATTAATACCACCCTTGACCCCCATGTGAGGAACATTAGGAAACTTTCCACAGCTATAGATCATATCAGTGCCAAGCAATCCTCTGTCGAACCAAACGATATCCTTGGAGGTCAAACCCATCAGTCTCTTGGACCACTTCAAAGAATCCCTAGTATTTACAAACGCACCGGTACGAGGAAGGTGAGTCATAAACCATTTGCAGAGCAGTGGGGCGCAACAAAGAACAAGCACACCTATTTTCTTTTCATTCTTGAAGATGCAAACCTTGGAAATGAAAAAAAAAACATGAATGTTAGGATGCACTAATGATGTTATGCAAATGCGAACATGGGATCAAGGTTTCCATATGCTTTGAATAAATGTTGTATTGATGACTGAATAAGGTCAAAATTCTACTTCACCAAGAAAACCAGAAAACTAGAATACCAGGATAACCAGAATACCAGATTCAAAAGTCCATACTGATAAGAAAACTGGAACTGGGTAGGTTGAAAGTCAAGGTTTCCTACAAAAACCCATCCCTTCTCACATGTGGGTTCTAGTCTTGGACATGGCATCCTAACAGATCCTCAGTATCACGGGCTCTCAAGTCGAGAAATGATGATACGTTCACCATTTCTGGTTTGGCATCATCATCAATCAAGGAGGCCTCAACTGACTTCCCATGAACGGTCTCCAGAGTCATAAACTCCCAAAGGAACACCCTGGTTACTGTATAGGCATACATGTTAGAGTATCTCCTAAGAAAACCTCGTCTGAATGAGGATCTCGTTCCAACAGTACTTATCAAGCATTATGCATGTCAAGACAAGTCTACTCTAATCCTATGTGTGCACTCAAGCCTGGGTACTGGGCTTATCTCTCGTGGACCAAACCCACCCAACAACACAACAGCAATAAAGCAGTATGATAACAATAATCATATGTAATAATATACAACAAATAATGCACATAAAAGCATAAAGATAAACACCCAATGAACAGAAACAGACAAGCGCTAGGATTGACTCGAATATGGAACCAGAGAATCCCCAGCAGAGTCGCTAGCTGTCGCAACTGCGGAAGAAAAAATAAACCAGCGGAAAAAATAGAAGAGTCACCACCGAACGTTATTTATCCCGACAGGGGAAAGGAAACGATCGAAGAAAACCTCAAAAAAGAGAAGATATGGTCTCGCAACCAAATCCTGAGTTCGGGAGTCGATTACGCGAGAGGAAGGTATTAGCACCCCCTCGCGTCCGTTGTACTCAACAGGATCTAGGTATTCCCTCGTGCAATGGGAAAGTCAGAGTCAACGTAGTTCGGAAGACTACGGGCGAAAAGGGAAGGTTGCTTGACAAGACTTTTCCGTTTTGTGCCTATATATCCTCATCTGGTATGAGAAATCAGAGCATCCGTAGTTCAGCTCACGAATTGTTAAGTATTTTTTATGAGCGACATTAAGTTCACGTTCCAACAGTTAGGGTCGATGCCTGTTTGCGGTAAAACGGAAATAACATACCCTTTTTGAAAAAATATTTGGCAAACAATCCCGAAGGATAAAATGGTTTGCAGTTTGTTTATGAGTTTTAGCAAAAGTGGATTAACTTTGTTTGGAATGCACGTCGCACTAAATTTTATGACATGGGATCGAATACTTCGCACTAATGATCCAAGCCTCTCGCGCACAAAGTACCCTAAGATGAGGTTAGAAATTCATCCGCTCATCTTTTCCCATGTACTTAAGGCTCGTGGCGCACAATGCACATCATATTTGTTACATGTTTTGAGTTTGTTTTGAGAAGAAAAGAGAAAGATGCACGAAAGGTCTAGGGAAAACTCGGTCCTAACGTTGTCATGCAAAGTGGTCCTAAAGTCGAGATACGAAAGGAATCTCTATCCTGATGTTAGAATGCCAAGGTGGACCTAAGGTTGAGGTTAGAAAGGAGCTAACCTAATGTTATCATGCATGAATCAACTCCTAATGTCTATCCTACTCCAAGCTTAATCGAAAATTAAGTTGGACTAGGAGGCCTTAAGGGAGCATGCAAGAACAAACAAAAACAAAGAAAATAAACCAAAAACAGCAGCTACAATAGTGCTTTAGCTTAGAACAACAGTAAATCCAACAAATAAGCAGAACAACATTTAACCACTCTTATTTCCAGAGCAGAACAGGTGTAAAATGCAGCAAGACAGAACATGTACATTTAACAGCATGCATTCAATATAACAGCGGTGTATACAACAGTATGCAATGCATCAAGACAAATGCATATGAAAAGGCATCTATCCTGGACAATCATGTAACAACTCAACATCACGTATGAATCCAAGATTGATTAATCAACAATCAACTAAGCATAATGATGCATCAAAAGAAATTATCAAAAGCATCACATTTAAACAAACACACATGAATTGTATGAATCGAGCATGAGCAAATATCAAGTAAGATCGATTGATGAACATTTGTATACAATTAAGCGCAAACAATTTTCAATAATAATGCACAAATAAATATTCCACAATATCAACATGAATATTCATCAACAATTAATCGCTTAAACAAACATGCATTCATAAAATTGGAAGCAAACTTGAACATGTATCATACATCCAACACAATAGTCATCAAGATCAAGAAAATAAGCATGAGTAAGCAAGCAATCATGAAGAATGCGTCAAGAATGCAAAACAATAGGTCATGAACATGCTTCACAAAAACCAATAAGTCGTGCGTCGAAAAATTGCATTCGTACTGTAGCATGAGGTGAAACAACTCAAGAACAATCCACAAATATGAATCTTATCAATCCATGAAGTTTAAAAGTGGAAAGGGATCAAAACACACTTGAAAAAGCAAGAAAAACACATTCTGCAACAATGTTAATTAGTTAACCTCCTGGTGTTAATCGATTAACACTGTGAAAAGTAGCAAAAAAACATGCAGAACAGTAGTGTTAATCGGTTAACCTCCTGGTGTTAACCGATTAACACTGTACCAGAAGCAGAAAATCAGTATTGCAAAAGCACTTTTAGCAGCAAATCAATTATCCAATCATCCAAATGAATAGGAATGCAATTGTACACGAAAATTACATCAAATATCAGCAATCAAACATCAATTGAATCCATCAAACATCAAGATCAATAATCAAAGAAACCAATGGACCAAATATCATCAAAATCTTATGGATCTACATTGTGAAATGCAAAATTAAGTCAAATCAAAGCTAGATCTGAAAATTACCAACCTACAAAGCTGAGATTTACTTTGGTGAGTGTGGATAAACTGAAATTGATGGGCCAAAGCAAGAAAACCATAGATCTACGAAGCTTTAACAAGAAAACTTGAAGATCCAAGCAATAATCCAAAAATAAGCAAAATGCTCTTCAAGAAGTGATTCCAAAACTTGATCAAGATCCAAATAAGTTGCAACTTCATAATTGAACAATGGATGATGATGTAGTGGAGTTTTAACTCAAGAACTCACAAATTGCAATGTACAATTTGTGAAGCTTTTGGTTATGGAGCTTTTGTGAGGGTTTTGGAATGAGAGAAAAATGAGAGAAAAGTTGAGAGAATTGGAATGAGAAGTATAGTGAAATTAAAAAAAATGAGTGAAGTTATGAGAGGTTTAGAGAAAATTAGCTTAAATAAGCTCTAGGTTAGGACTGTAAATGAGGTTTGGAATGTGGGTTAGAATTTTGGTTTGGGATTAGGAATAGAATTATTTGAATTTTTGGAGAGAAGTGAAATTACTTAAAAAATAAATCAAAATTTGGAATCAATTCTAGATCCTTCCAACTGGTATAAATGTGAATTCAAGTGATCAAAGTGGGTTGAAAAATGCTGCAGTGCTGAAAACTGAAATTTCTAGGAAAAATTCACCTTGGTTAACCGATTAACCATTTTGTAGGAAAAAGGTGTTAATCGATTAACACATCAAAAATTTGAATTTTGACGCCTAAAAGAGGGAAACTTGGAGAATCGCCCGTTGTCACTTGTCCTAAGCATAGTTTGGTCTCTGAAACTTGTCATCTGATATTGCACCTGAATAGGCATGAAATAAATCGTGAATTGTCTTTCTGCATTCAAAATATTCTGCTGAAAAGATACAGTTCGGTACCGAATCACCGAGCAAAATAAATGTCGAAGCCTCTGATGCTTGCTGCTCAAAAAACTTGGAACAAAAAGGAGTTCTGAGCCATAGAAACAATTTGATCCCATGTCTCAAGCACCAATGCTATAGTATGATTGATGATGATGCAAATGAATGAAGCACAAGCCAGTTAAGGTAAGAAAAAGAAGGAAAATTTTGGGGTGCTACACTCAGGAGTCCCCACAATACTGTGGAACGACACTTGATTCTTGATCGGCAATCCCAAAACGAGCAAATAATCTTCCAATGTTGGAGCCAACAGATAGTCTGGAAATGTAAAACACCTCAGCGGAGATTCATAAAATTGCAGCAAAGTGTGGATCGCATTTTTCTCGTACTTAGTGGTTGTGCGAAGAACATTCAAAACCTTCCCATAATCTTTCTTGAAGTATTCCATACTGCTCATAATGGCCAAAGCAACCTGGTCATGAAATAAACTTGGATCAGGCGAGGGAAACTTGTAAGCAATATTATTCTTTCTGCCAGTGTCCATCTATAAAGAAGCTTGGCAACCAAAATCAATGATAAGATAAACCCCTGGAAATAAAGAAACATGTGCGTTAAAATGCAATTTTGATATGATGGTATGAGTTCAAAGACATTGGATCACGGATCCCAAAAATTCTGGATATCTGTTGCACTGATACAGAACAAGTTGAATATAATAGGTTTAAAAGTTTGCCTCTACAAGAAAACCAAAAAATTGGGTAGGATGAAGGATAAGGTTTCCTGCAAAAACCCATCCCCTCTCACATGTGGGTTCTAGTCATAGACAAGGCTCCTAACACTCCTCAATTTCACGGGCTCTCAAGTCGAGAAGTAATAATACGTTCACAGTTTCCCGTTTGGCATTATTTTCCCTCAAGGAGGCCTCCACTGATTTCCAATGAACAGTCTTTAGAGTCGTAAGTTCTCTATGGGAACACTTTGTCATCTGCATGAGACACGCATGATAAAATATCTCCCAAGAAAACCTCGTCTGAATGTGAGTCTCGTGTCAACTACACGTAACAAGACACTACGCAAGTCGACACGATTATCCATTCTAATCTTATGTGCATGCTCAAGCCTGGGTAGTGAGCTTATCTCTCAGTAACAATCCATCCCAACAGCACAAGAATATCTAGAATAATATGGTAAGTGAAACAAAATGAAATTCATGCAAATAAATAAGCAAGGAAAGCATATAGATAAACACCCAAGGAAAAGAAACAAACAAGAGCTATGACTGATTCACATAGGGAACTAAAGTCCCTAGTTGTCGCTACCGCAAAAAAACATCTGGCGAAGATACAAAGTCACCATCAAACTTTATTTATCCCAACGGGGAAAGAAAAACATCGAGAAAACCTCAAAAGGGAAAGAACATGGTCTCACAACCAAATTCAGAGTTTAGGAGTCAATTACGCAAGAGGAAGGTATTAGCACCCCTCGTGTCCGTTGTACTCAACGGGGTCCACTCTTGTTGTTCTAATCAAATGGTGTGTATATATAAAGCCTACTTGATAAGGGAATGCATGAATGAATTATTAGGGAAAAAGAAAAGGTTTTTATTATTGAGTTCTTTCGAGTCTTGCAACCCTGTACCTATGTATCCCGGAGGGAATCAGAACTCGTTAGTTCTTGTTGAAATTCTTTGCTCTATTTAGCATTTTTTATGGATAATGCTAACGTTCGCATTTCAACCACTGGGTTTTTCCGCTCGCTCGTGAGAAGGCTTACGCTTTAGCCTGTATTTATGGTAGAACGAAAGTAACATGTTCTTTGTGAAAAAGTTGAGAAGAAAATCCTGAAGAAAAAAGATTTGCATTTGTTGGAGTGTTTTGTTAAGTTTTGAAAAGGTTTGTGACATGCATAGTACAAAAGTCTATGACAATAGGAACGAATCCTTTGCACAAACGATTCGAGATGGATCACACACAAAGCACTCTATAAGAGGTAAAGAAAGATTTCCGCTCATCATTTTTCGTGTACTTAAGGCTCATGACACACTATGCACATTGTATTTATTAAGCATTTTGATTTTGATGCAAGAAAAAGGTTTTTGTTTAAAAAGATGCAAAAAGGAAAGAAAAATCTAGGGGAAAACTCCATCCTAAATGTTGTCATGAAAAGTGGTCCTAAAGTTGGGATGAAACGGAATTTCTATCCTAATATGATCATGCAAGATGGACCTATGGTTGAAGATAAAAGAAAAATCTACCCTAGTGTTGTCATGCTTGGATTACCACCCTAATATCTGTCATACTCCAAACTTAATAAAAAATTAAGTTGGACTAAGAAGCCCTAAGGGAACATGTGAGAGCTCCACAAGCAAGAAAAATCAAGAAATAACCAAAACAGTAGCATACAGCGGTGCTTAAATCAGAATAGCAGTAAATTCAGAATATGCAGCTACAACAATTAACAACACATTATGTACGATTTTCATCCCTGCATAACGACATTATTTCAAGTCGCCAACTACCTAAAGGATATTCCTGATCTACACTCCAACAGATCTTTTTCTAGCTATATAAGGACTTGATTACTTGCAGAAAATAAGTAGCTTTACAATGATTAATACAAAGGTCACCCTTTGATTGAAAGCAACCTATGAAGAACTGAAGTTACAGTATTGAAGCACCACAATAAAAAGAAAGAATATTGTTCATATTGTATTAGTGTCTTTAAGACATTTGAGCTACTAATAATGTTTATATATGCTTGTTTAGAAGCAATTCCATTGTAAACATCTTTGTTCAAACTGTCATTTGTAACTCCTTAAGGGACCAGTTAGGTTTGTATCCTTAAGAAGAGACGGTTAGTCTTTGTTGTTAGTCACCAGCGGTTGCTTGTGCAGTTTGTATTTCCTTAAGGGACCAGTTGGATCAGAATCCTTAAGAAGATATGGTTGTCTGAGTTGTTAGTCACCAGCGGTTGCTAGTTCATTGTAATCTGTTGATTATAGTGCATTAAGTCCTTGTGTTAAGGCGAAATCACCTTGGTGGGTGGACTGGATTAGCTTGATAGTTTTCAAGTGAACTAGGATATATCGTGTGTCTTTCTTTCTTGATTAGTCTATTTGAGATCTTTATTTGAGTTTCACAAAAAGCTTTCATTTTTTAAAACCAAATTCAAACCCCTCTTTCTTGTGTTTTCTCATACCTTCAACATGCTCAGCTAGGGAAGATCTAAATCACGACTTAGCTAGGAAAAAACCAAACAGTACCCATCTGGAGAAAACCCGAACTGGTATTCAATTGAGGAATATTGGATTCCATGAGTCTAACACGTTGTAACAAATGTTGAGGAAACCCACCACCTGGTTAACTATCAAAGGAGGAAACCTGGTTACAAACACTACTGAGGAATTATCAACATACTCTACTGGGAAGAATAAGAATGAACCCTGCTAAGGAAAACACTAAGCTTTATGCTTCATAATTTTATGGTTCTTGGAATAACCATTGCCATTCCTTTTTTATATTCACAAATCAAAGAAAAATGTTTTTATATGTTTTTTTTTTCAAAATTTCAGTCAATTATTCACGTTTTGTTTAAAAAATTATCATCAACAATAAATGAAATTTTGCAAACAGAAATAAAGTAAGAATTACAAATAAAGGGACAAAGGCCAAAATTATATTAATAGAATGGTAGTCCGTAAATGGCGTAACTCCATGGATCATTACAAAGTTTGAAAAATGGTAAATACAGGGGAAAGGTTACATTGAAACACAATGACCATTATTCTCCCTAACAACTTTGAATTCCACTGTGCTCAAAACTTACGTCGAGAATGGTTGAAAGAGAATCGCTAATAGGCAATGTTGCTTCAAATGATCAAGACCGGTCGAATGCAGTTACTTGCCATAATCCCTAACTTTTGCCTAGATTTCCCTTTCATGTTTCCAATCTACCGGGATTTTTATTTCTATTTTTGTCTCTAATTTTTTACTGGACCGCACTTTCGGATTTTTAGCCCACCGAGACGCCCATTTAAGCCAAAGCTGCCCTTTTGGGTTTTCAGCTTAGTGAACTATTCTTTTATTCTTTTTTTAGGCAAAGTATTTCTTAACTGCATTGACATTCACAAGACGAGTGAACTCTTCACCATCCATAGTTGTAAGAATTAATGCACCTCCAGAGAAGGCTCTCTTAACAACATATGGGCCTTTATAATTAAGAGTCCACTTACCCCTAGAATCAATGGTAAAAGTCGAGATCTTTTTTAGCAAGAGGTCACCTTCTCTGAATACACGAGGTCGAACCTTCTTGTCAAAATATTTCTTCATTCTCTATTGATACAACTGGCCATGACACAAGTTCGTCATTCTTTTCTCTTCAATCAAATCCAACTTGTCGTATCTGCTCTAACACCATTCAACCTCAGACAATTCAGCTTCCATCAAAACTTTCATAGAAGGGATTTCAATTTCTATCGGGAGCACTACTTCTATACCATAAACAAGAGATAAAGGGTTGCCCCTGTTAAAGTGCAGACGGATGTATGATACCCATGCAAAGCAAAAGGGAGCATCTCGTGCCACTCCTTCGTATGTAACAACCATTTTCTGAATGATCTTTTAATGTTCTTATTAATAGCTTCGACAACCCCATTCATCTTAAGTGTGTAAGGAGAAGAATTATGATGTTCAATCTTAAACTCATCACATAATTCCTTCATCGTCTTACTATTCATATACAACCCATTATCAGTGACAATCTTGCTTAGAACGCCATACTGACAGATGATTTGATTCTTGATAAACTGGACCACTACTTGCTTGGTCACATTGGCGTATGATGCCGCTTCAACCCACTTGGTAAAATAGTCCATAGCCACCAATATGAAATGATGTCCATTCAGCGCTTTAGGCTCAATCATTCCAATCATATCAATGCCCCACATGGAGAAAGACAAAGTAGAAGAGATAACATTGAGAGGAGTTGGAGGCACATCAATTATGTCAGCATAAATCTGGTACTTATGGAACTTCTTCACATATTTGCAACAGTCAGATTCTATTGTCAGCCAATAGTAACCCGCCCTCAAAATTTTCTTAGTCATTGCATGCCCATTGGCATGGGTACCAAAAGATCCTTCGTGAATTTCTTTCATCAACATGTCTGCCACGTGTCTATCCATGCATCTGAGCAAGACCATGTCATAATTTCTTTTATACAGCACATCATCATTCAAGAAGAAACTACCAGTCAATCTTCTCAAAGTCTTCTTATCTTTATTCGAGCCTCAAGTGGGTATTCTTGATTCTGAAGAAAGCATTTAATATCATAATACCATGGTTAATCATCAACAACCTCATCAACTACAAACACATGAGTCGGTCTACCAAGACATATAACATCAATTTTCGGCACATCATTCCACCGATTTACCATAATCATGGAGGATAAAGTTGCTAAAGCATATGCCATTCAATTTTATTCTTTAGGTATATAGTGAAACTCAACTTTATTGAAGAAAATTGACAATCTTCTTGCATAATCTCGATAAGGAATCAAATCGGGTTGACGTGTCTCCCACTCTCTTTTGACCTGATTAATCACTAGGGTTGAATCTCTGTATACATCAATAATCTTGATTCTGTAATCAATAGCTTCTTCCAAGCCCATAATACGTGCTTCACATTCTGCTGCATTATTTGTGTAAGTGAATAACAACCTTGCAGTGAAAGAAATATGAGAACCATGAGGAGTAATAGTTATTGCCCCAATATCATTTCCATATGCATTAACAGCTCCATCAAAAATTAAATCCCATCAGGATCTAGGCTCTGGTCCTTCTTCAGGTAATGATTCCTCACAATCTTTAACCTTTAAGTACATCACATCCTCATTAGGAAAGTCAAACCTGATAGGATGATAATCATCAATTAGCTGGTGTGCCAAATGGTCATCCTAAACACTTTCTTTTAATGATTTTTGAATTCGGTACTCGATATCATATTCTGACAGCAACATTTGCCAACGAACAATCCTCCCAGTTAAAGCATTCTTTTCAAAGATATACTTGATTGGATCCATTTTGGATATCAACCAAGTTGTATGATTCAAGATATACTGGCAAAGACGCTTAGCATCCCAAGCCAAAGCACAACATGTATTTTCAAGCATAGAGTACCGAGACTCATAATCAGTAAGCTTCTTACTCAAGTAATAAATGGCAAATTCTTTTCGACCAAATTCATCCTGTTGACCCAGAACACATCCCATAGAATCTTCAAGCACAGTCAAATACATAATCAATGGTCTTCCTTCCACGGGAGGAGACAAAATCGAAGGTTCAAACATATACTTTTTAATACTATCAAAAGCTTTTTGACAATCATCTATCTAAACACAACCTTGATATTTACGAAGCAACTTGAATATTGGTGCGCATGTGGCAGTCATGTGAGAAATGAACCTGGAAATATAATTCAAACGCCCAAGGAATCCCCTCACTTGTTTTTCCGACTTGAGTGGCGACATTTCTTGAATAGCTTTAACTTTACCAGGATCAACTTCAATGCCTTTTTGGCTGACAATAAAGCCCAACAACTTTCTGGAACAGACACCAAATATGCATTTATTAGGATTCAAACGGAACTTAAACTTCCTTAATTGCTGAAACAACTTCAACAAATACTCAATATGATCTTCCTCAGTATTTAACTTACAAATTATATCGTCCACATAGACCTCAATTTCCTTATGCATCATATCATGGAACAAAGTGGTCATAGCTCTCTGGTACATTGCACCAACATTTTTCAAAACCGAAAAGCATCACTCTGTAGCAGAATGTTCCCCAGGGTGTAATGAATGTTGGTGTTTCCATATCCCCGAGTGCCATCTTTATCTGATTATAACCAAAAAATCCATCCATAAAGGAAAAGATATTGAACTTGGAAGTATTATCTACCAACATATCAATGTGTGGTAATGGAAAATCATCTTTTGGACTTGCTTTATTCAAATCTCTATAGTCAATGCACATTTGGACTTTTTCGTATTTCTTTGGAACAGGCACAATGTTGGCCACCCATTGAGGATACTCGACAATCACAAGAAAACCAGCACCAATCTACTTTTGAACCTCCTCTTTAATCTTAACAGCCATATCAAGATGAGTTCTTCTCAAAATTTCTTTTTCACGGGCGAACATTTAGGCTTCAACAACAATCTATGCTCCACAATATTAGTATCAAAGCCTGGCATGTCATGATAAGACCAAGAAAATACATCAACATATCCTCTGAGAAGCTCTACTATCCTCTTCTTAACATTTGACTGAAGCAGCGCCCCAATCTTGACTTCTTTCTTATCATTATTAGAACCCAAATTGACCAATTCCAACGGCTCTTCATGAGGCTAAATGGTCTTTTCCTCGTACTTAAGCAACCGAAAATTTTCATCTGGAATTCCCTAAACATCCACTTCTTCAGCTCCAAACACAAGGAATTCAAAGTTGAGAGAGGGCATAGGGTCATTATTTTCAATGGGTTTAACAATCAATCTGTATAATAATTTATGTTTAATTTTAGAATACGAACAAAAGTGCAAATATCATGCAAATAAAAGTGATTATCATATATTTGGGTTTTTTATGTTACCATTTTTCAGAATAAAGCAAAAAGAGAAAATATAACATGGATAAGTGATAAAAGTCTAATAGTTGATTCATCGTTGGTCAAAACTCGAACGAAATGCTTTGTTCCATTTCCTTTAAGATGAAAATTTACTAACAAATGATTCAAAAAGGATGTTACTCTTGAATGTGTCTGGTTTTGCAGGGTTTAGCAAAGGAAAACACCAATTGCAAACAAAAAGAATCCATGCCTACAACTTTCTCATCGCGAGCAAACACCTCGCTACGCGAAGGTCGCTATGCGAAACTAGAGCGAGTAACAGCAAGACAAAAATAGAATCAAAAGACCCAATTTCTCTTGAAGCGAAGAAAGCGAAAAACTTCGCATTGCGAACCAAGGCTTCGCTACACGAAGGTCGCGATGCGAGGCAAAGCGAGCAAAAATAGAATAAAAAATGCCAAACTTCGCTTGAAGCAAATGCAATGAGAAAAAGAAAAAGTTCGCGATGCGAACTTTACTTCGCATAGCGAAGTATGGCGGTTCCTGAAAGGCAGTTTGACAGTTCAAATATTAATGGAGAAGGAAAGATAAGTTCGTATAGCGAACTTGCTCTCGCTATGCGAACTCAGGCGGCCAAAACACTATAAAAGGAGATCAAGTGCAATGCAATGAATCATCTTATGTTGTTATAAGAAAGTTTTATAATATTTATTAAGAAAGAGTTGTAATATATACTTAGGGGAGAGAATCAAAGAATCGAGCTGGATATGCATCAAGGATCGAGAAATCATCATTGATGCTCATTCATCTCCAATTCTTCCTTTTTGTACAAGCTACTATGAAAATGGCTAGCTAAGCTCTCTCTCTTATTGGGATTGGAAGAATCTACTGTAACCGTATGTATACACATCGATTATAATTTTAATGCAAACATGTTTTCATGATTATTTATTCTATCTTGTTCTTATTATCAAATCTTACGAATTCGACTTATTAATGAAAATCAATCTCGAACTCATGAGTTAAAGATAACGAATCTATTAAATCTGATTTCTAGACATAGAATTAGTTTTAATATCCAATTCAAAATACTTGTTCTCCATACTATCGGTTTGTTTAATCGGTTGAGACATCATCGATACAACAAACCGATTAGAATCTAGGAACTTTCATGTAGACATACATATTGTTCTGCAAAGTATATGGAAATATAAATGAAAGCATGGTTGTGTCATCATGAATCGGTAAATTGTATACGTAAACGGTAGAGGAAATCCAATCCATGCAAGATACTTTGTCATATTACAATCCCGTTTATATTATTCTGTTTATTTTAAACGTTTCATAGTTACTTTCAACATCTAAAACTTTCCGACAACTTTAACTTAAACTATATCAATAATCTAAAAAGTTGGTAATATCACTCCAGTATTTGTGGATACGATAACAAAATACTTCTTTTGATAAACTCAACATCAATAAGCAAAATAACATTTTATTAATGATGATAATATTTGAAACAAAGCCGTCACAAGTTCAATTTCACCTTGGGTAAGTGAAAGTTTTTTTTTGAAAGAAAATAAAAAAAATTACTTTGAAACATGAATAACAATGAGAACATCAACAACTATCCAATTCTGGCAAATCTGTCCATACGTCACAAAATTGGGAAGTTCTTCCTCTTCATCATCTTCAATGATGGCACTGACTTCATGTTCAGATTCTTCATGCCTCAGTTGAGGGATATGAAAGGGTACATACACATATTCTGTCTCAGAGAAGTATCCAACATCATCAAGGTATGGTTCCCCTTCTTGAGACTCAATTTCAAACCCTTGATCATCTTAAATGATTGCAGTAGTAGAGTGATATTTGTTGATGAATCCGATGCTATGAAAGGCCTCATTAATACGCTTCAAATCTCTTTTAACTATACCAGGCGCAAAGCCTAAACCAGTTTTGTCTTTATTATCAACGACATCAATAACTCGGCCTCAACCGTCAGACCGACCAGTCTCTAATACATGCTAAGCATCTTTCAAAGAAGACATGAGCAGCCCATTCTTCTTAACATCCTTATCATCGACGGAGGGAACTTAGAACGGAGTTCCAATAGTTTCGTTGGTATCAACATACGAAAAGGATGAAATATAGCTCTCCAACAACGCTTGTTCGCCTCCAACAATTACCAGCTTGTCATTCTTAACAAATTTCAATTTATGATGAAGAGTCGAGGTCACTGCCCCAGCTTCATGAATCGAAGGTCGGCCAAGCAGGCAACTATAAGCAGGACGGATATCCATTACTTAAAAAGTAATTTGGAAGAAGCATGGTCCTATTTTGATTGGAAGATCAACCTCTCCAATCACAATTTTTCTAGATCCATCAAAAGCTTTAACCACAACCCCACTATGCCTCATGGGAGCACCTTGGTACGAAAGCTTCGACAAAGTAGACTTTGGTAACACCTTCAAGGAAGAGCCTGTATCAACCATCACATTGGAAAGTGTATATTTTTTACAGTTTTTTTCATAAAAATAGGTAAAGCCAAATTGTGATTTCTCCCCTCCTCGGGTAACTCTTCATCACAGAAACTCAAATTATTGCATGTTGTGAGGTTGGCAACAATGCCATCAAACTGATTAATAGTCACATCATGATCAACATACACTTGTTCCAGCACCTTCTGCAAATACTCCCTATGAGCCTCATAACTCATCAATAGGGACAACACTGAAATCTTAGACGGGGTATGCAAGAGTTGATCTACCACACTGTACTCACTTTTCTTGATCAATTCCAATATCTTATCCTTATTAATTTTCTTATTTAAACCACTTGACTAGCCAAAAATTTCAACAACATCCTCACCTTGAACTTGTTTCCCAACAACAACATTCTCCACTATCTTTGAAGGCTCAAGAGCATACACACGACCACTTCAGGTTACTCTACTAACATCAGCGATGCTTACCACAAAAGAAAAATAAGGAATGGGCACTCCCTTACCATCTTTGACCATGGTAGCATTGTATTTATACGGAATAGCCTTGTCAGATTCATACGGTATTGGACCGGGTAAACAAATAACCAAAGGTGTAACAGCGGACTTCCGACTATCATAAGAGATAACAAATCGTTCAGGAATATTAAAGTATGGCACAATAACATTCACCTCATTTTCATATTCATCCCTCTTTGTAGTGACCTAAACCAAATACTGATCCATCATCTCTTGAATGTCCCTTTTCACTATCACACAACCACGCGAGTTTACAGAACAGAGGCAATAAGCTACATAATCATGACCAATATCATGGTATTCACTTAAAAATGCATGCATTTCCACAAGCAATCTTCGAATCCAACAAATGTCATAAATCTTGAATGTATCGGGACAACCTTGAACCATATTGACAGACGCCTTACCATGATTGGGCAATAGGTTCAATTGCACATTAGGATTGGTGTCCTCAAAGGTCAAAATACCACTTTTAACTAACCTATGTACTTCCATATTCAATGGATAACAATTCTCAGTGTCATGCCCAACTACTCCCTGATGGAAAGCACAATGAGCCTCTGGTTTATACCACCACGACGAATCTTTTGGAACAGTAGGTGGGGCACGAGTTTGAACAATGTTCTTTTGAATCAAACTAGGAAGCAATTTTGAGTAGGTCATCAAAATTGGATCGAAGTTCTTCTGAAAACAGCTTTGTTGATTGTTCTATTGGTGAGAGTGTTATTGGGCAGGAGCCGCCTGAACAACAGGAGTTAAATTGATAATAGGTGTAACATATGCAACATACTGTTGATGTTAATTATTCCTACTATAATTCTTTCAGCGTCCTCCACGAGAAGTAACATTGGTCTCACCTTCTTTCTTTTTAGAAAAACCAGCACCATGCTTCTTTGCACCTCTATAATTACCTTCTTTCGTCAAACATCCTTCATGGACAACTTCCTCTAATCTCATTCCCATGATAACCATCTCTATAAAATCACTAGGTGCACTTGCAACCATCTTTTCATAATAAAACGGGCCCAAAGTATTCAGAAAGATTTTGGTCATCTCATTCTCTTCAAGTGCAGGACTGACCTGTGCAACAATCTTGCGCCATCTCTACACGTACTCTTTAAAAGTTTCTTTCTCTTTCTAAGACATTGCACGGAGCTGATCACGGTCTGGCTCCATATCTAGATTATACTTATACTGACAGACAAAAGCTTCTCTGAGGTTATTGAATGTCTTAATCTGGGAACTATCAAGTCCCATGTACCACTTCAGTGCATCACCAGTAAGATTATCTTTGAAATAATGAATCAGCAACTGATGGTTGTCAGTATGGGTGGACATCTTTCTAGCATACATGACCAGATGGATTTGCGGACAAGTATTCCCTTTATATTTTTCAAAATCCGAAACCTTAAACTTCGGAGGAATCTTCACATTTGGGACAAGATAAAACTCGTGAGCATTCTTTCCAAATAACTATTTCCCTCTTAAAGCTCTGATTTCTTTCTGCATCTCAGCAAAATGGTCTTGAAAATCATCCATGCGATCAAGGACATACAAACTCTCGCTCGGAGCAGTGTGGAAAATTTGTTCTTCAGCATAAGGCACAGTGTGACCCATGGGTGGTGGCACAAATACAACAGCAGGAATAACCGGAATCTCAGTATAAGGGATAGTGTCGACCACATGAGGTGGCACAGTCATAAGAGCTGGAGCTCTTGGACCTTCAGAAGCAGGAGGTTGATATCCTTCTGACACATAATTGAGAGGCATGCCCTCAAGGAAAACCAGGAGGCATCTGATGTTGAGAAGCATTAACTGGGACCATAGAAATAGGCATTGATACAATCTCTGAAATCATTATTCTCTACACAGAAGAAGGAGGAGGTGGCGATGGCTGATTCTAAGCAGCCACTAGAGCTTCCATCATTGCATAAAGTCTCTCTGAACTGTCCTTCAGAGTTGTTACCTCTTCACGAAGCTCACAGTTTTATTTTTACAACTGATCCATCTTTTTTTCTCTGATTAGCCCGAGTATTATAGTGATGCGATAACTTGTCTGAATTAAGACCAAAGGGGAACAAAAGATACATGGCAAAGGAAAAACACAATGCACAATGATGCATGCCATGCAAAATGCAAATGCAAAGATTTCAAAGAACTTTGAAGTGAATTGCAAATATTATTGAAATAACACATTTTGAAATACTAAAAATCTCATTTCATTGATATTGGAAAAAGGACTACAAAGTCTGAAATACAATCTCAAAGAGTCTCAATACATAAGAGGAATACAACTAGATATATGGCATCATGTTAGAAGATTGTCCAATATTATGCTGATACTTCTCGTGAAGCCTTTTGATCTCTTTGTCTCTCATAATGAGCCTTCATGATGGTCTTCTCTAGCACGAGCCATTCCATAATAACCTTCCACACTCCAGAGGTAGGAGGATGAACAAATGATCAAGTGCTAGAGGAAAATAAATCCTCTGGCTCCTTAGATCTCTTTGTAACACGTCGCTCAAGCAACTCAATCAAGTCATCTTTCTCCTTTAGTTGTTTCTGCAACTCTGTCTTCTCCTTGTCAGAAGTATGAAACTTGATTTCCCACATCTCTTTCTCTTGCTTCATCTTAGCCAAAGCTTCTTGAATACTTCCTCTATCATCGACGGGAACGAAAGAAGATGATGGTGTAATAACATGAAATAAAGGCTTCTCGAGTGGATAAGGCATTTTGAGTTGACAAGCTCTATCACGGACCCATTGAATGTAATACTCAGAAGGAGCACAATGTTGCCTTCGTAACTGACCCTTATCTTTCCTATCGACCTTGCACTAAGAATGTACTATCCACTTCTTCAATTCCAAGCTCTCAATTCCATCAAGGAAAAAGAAACCTGATAATGAAAGACTACTAGGTTTGTCCTTCAAGCAATATCCCAACTGGCGCCTTGCAAGAATAAGGTTGTAGCTAATTCCTCCCTGTGCACCAAGAAGAGGTACATTAGGGAACTCTCCACAACTATCAATAATCACTCTAGTATCATACGCTGAATAATACCAAGTCATGTCTGCATGAATGAAGGACATAAGCCCCTGAGACCATTTGAGCTTATCCTTGTTATCTTTGAAGAGTTGAGACTGCGACAGGTGCGAAATAAACCACATGTACAATAGAGGTGCACAACAAGTAATCTCTCCTTTACCCTTAGAAGTCCTATAGTGAATGAAATGGTCAGTATTCCCTAATAGAGTGGGCACAGGGTTCCCAATCAAAAAGATCTAAATAACGTGAACATCGATAACACCATCCATGTTAGGAAATAGTACAAGACCGTAGATCAACAAGGCAAGAATAGCCTCAAATGCATCCACATTTCCCTCAGTAGCAAAGGTAGAAGCTTTCTCCATAAAAAACTTGCCACTAATCCCAAGAATTCCTCCCTTGGTGACAAACTTCCCCTTAAGATCGGTCTCTCTAAGATGAATAGCATTGGCAATGACTTTGAGTGTAGGAACTTCCTCCAAACCACTTAAAGGGATTTTGTATGAAACAGGCAAACCCATCCAATAAGAGTACTCTTCTAAAGTCGGCACAAGCTGATAGTCAGGAAAGGCTAAGCAATGGTGCAACAGATCATAGAACTGAATTAAGGTGTTGAGAACCCCATATTCCACATCAGTCTTCAGAATGGACAAAAGTCTCCCATAACAGCCTCTAAAATCCACGAGACTAGATACCAAAGATCCAAGCTTTCTCAACTCTCGTAGATTGGGACTCTTGAAACTGTACTTTTGTGTATTCCTTCTTCTAAGATCCATGACCACTGATATCTGAAATATTTGTAAAAAGAACCTCTAAGTTCCTCGAAATCTTGAGAAAAATGCTCATGAGTGCATGTATGCAACAACCACAAACAAGATCACACAAAGCACAGGGGTTCAAAGGTTCGACACGAGCATGGAGTCAAGGGCGAGAAACAACCCACAATAGTGTGTACTGTAACGCCCTAGAATGCTATCGGGATTACTGACTGACCCCACAAACCAACACGAGTCTTTTCAGCATGTTTTTGTCCTCACTCACACGCTTTCCGAAAAACTTCCCAGAAGGTCACCCATCCCAGAATTTCTCAAAGTCAAGTACGCTTAACTGTGGAGTTCTTACGAAACGGGCTACCAAAAAGAAGATGCATCTTGTTGGTATAGGTAGTACCAATTAATCCTTATAAGCCTTCATTCAACCATGCAGTCCCATACTTGCACAGCCTCAGGTTCCCTCTTATTCCGATGTGAATTTGGTTTTTCCCTAGAAGCTGCTAGGAGTGTCTCATTGTCATGCCTCATGCACCGGCAACAACTCCCTTGTCGAGTTGCTAAGAGTGTCTTATTGTCATGCCTCGTGCAACGACAACCACTCCCTCACCCTCGGGTGTTACATGTAACCACTCTCCGCCCTCTTCGACCTCGGGTGTTACATGCCCACCACCAGCTTCTGCTTGGTTTGTCCCTGAACCACATCGTACTAAGAGATATCTTGCTCTGATACCATTTGTAACGCCCCATAATGCTATCGGGAATACTGACTGACTGCACAAACTAACACGAGTCTTTTCAACATGTTTTTGTCCTCACTCACACGCTTTCCGGGAAACTTCCCAGATGGTCATCCATCCCAAAATCTCTCAATGTCAAGCATGCTTAACTGTGGAGTTCTTATGGAATGGGCTACCGAAAACAAGATGCATCTTCATTTTGGTACCCCGTTCTATAAGAACTCCACATTTAAGCGTGCTTGACTTGGAGAAATCTTGGGATGGGTGACCTTTTGAGAAGTTTTCCATAAAGCGTGCGAGTGAGGACAAAACATGCTGAAAAGACTCGTGTTGGCATGTGGGGTCAATCGGTAATCCTGAAAGCAATATGGGGTGTTATAAGTGGTATTAGAGGCAGACCTCTCCCAGTACGATGTGGTTCGGGGAACAACCAAGCAGAAGCTGGTGGGCATGTAACACCTGAGGCCGAAGAGGGCGGAGAGTGGTTACATGTAACACCCGAGGGCGAGGGAGTGGTTGTCGGTGCACGAGGAATGACAATAAGACACTCCTAGCATCTTGGCAAGGGAGTGGTTGTCGGTGCACGAGGCATGACAATGAGACACTCCTAGCAGCTTGGGCGAGGGAGTGGTTATCGATGTACGAGGCATGACAATGAGACACTCCTAGCCCCTTCTAGGGATAAACCGAATTCAAATCAGAATAAGAGGGATTTAGAAGTTGTGCAAGCATGGGATTACATGGTTGAAGAAAGGCTTATAAGGATTAATTAGTACTACCTATACTAACAAGATGCATCTTCTTTTCGGTAGCCCATTCCATAAGAACTCTGCAGTTAAGTGTGCTTGACTTTGAGAAATTTAGGGATGGGTGACCTTATGGGAAGTTTCCCATAAAGCGTGTGAGTGAGGACAAAAACATGCTGAAAAGACTTGTGTTGGTTTGTAGGGTCATTCAGTAATCCCCCTAGCATTCTAGGGCGTTACATGTACTAAGGTTATATCATCATCTCTAGAACAAGGTTCTAGAAAGTTCCCAGAGTCATAGTCCCATCTTTCGGATATTACTGGTATAACGACTACTCGCCTACTAGTAATATTATCAAGAGAAACTCGTCTAAGTGTAGTATCGTGTGACAATCACCTCAGGTCTACACGTGGATAATCTCCGCATTACGTCCTAATAGGCCAGGACGGGTTAAAGGTTCTACGATTTTCAGTTTCTTGGACTCTTAGGTCGGAAAAAGTAATGCCAATCACGACTACTCATATGACATCAGTAATTCCAAGGAGGCCTCCACTGAGCATTGGGACTACTCCAAGCATATATCCTCGACTATACTATAAATTATATCTTATTATGCTCTTAGGTTCGGGTTAGAACTTATCTTACCACACAGATCACCAAGCACCCAGACAGAACAAGCAATAACAAACATATCAAACAAATAAGCGCAAATAAATCATCATCATCATTCTAGGGTGTTACATGTACTAAGGTTATATCATCATCTCTAGAACAAGGTTCTATAAAGTTCCCAGATTCATAGTCCTATCTTTCGAATATTACTGGTATAACGACTAATCGCCTACTAGTAATATTCTCAAGAGAAACTCGTTTGAGTGTAGTATCATGTGACAATCACCTCAGGTCTACACGTGGGTAATCTCCGCACTACGCCCTAATAGGCCAGGACGGGTTAAAGGTTCTACGGTCTTCAGTTTCTCAGGCTCTCAGGTCAGAAAAAGTAATGCCAATAACGACTACTCGTATGACATCAGTAATCCCAAGGAGGCCTCCACTGAGCGTTGGATCTCGACTTGAAATGAAAAGGACTACTCAAAGCACATATCCTCGAATATACCACAAACTATATCTTATTGTGCTCTTAGGTTCGGGTTAGAACTTATCTTACCACACAGATCACCAAGCACCCAGACAGAACAAGCAATAACAAACATATCAAACAAATAAGCGCAAATAAATCAAAGTAGGCTGAACCCACTAAGAACCACCTTCTCCACCAGAGTTGCCACTTTTCTGTAGCAGGGAAATTTGTGAGTGTAAGCTATTGATTAACTTAACTCAAAATGCAAGATTCGCCACCGCACTTTTATTTTATCCAAAAGGAAAGGAAAAAGAGCGAACAAAACCTAAACAATTTGTAAAACAAGAACAAACAGAGAATGGGTAAGGGGATGGTTATCCTAAGGGAAGGTGTTAGCACCCAAAACGTCTATACTACTCTATAGGAACCCTTTAAATATCTACGCTTTTTCGTTTGAAAAGGTTTGTTTGAAAATAAGATTGGGGAGATGAGGAAAGAAGTATATTTTAAGATTTGTGTTTAGAGAGACTTATCGCCTCATGCTACGTACCCACAAAGTGAAATATTGGATCAAAACCTCGTAGTTCATGGTACAAATAACAAAAAATAGGTTTGTTATGTTCATTTTAAATGAAAAGACAAGTCGTCATTTTAAGGAGAAAACTACGACTAGTCGCCGACAAGTATAAGACAACATTTGCATCACCTTAAGATGGAGGATTTTGCTTGGATTAAAATCAACAAGTCTATCACTCAACATCTAAGTGGAAAATGTCAACATATTAAATATTATGGGGAATAGGAGAATTACATCTCAACTATGAAAATGACTCATGTCTAAACTTTATGAAAAGTTTTAAAAGAAAAAAAATGCATAAAAGCACAAAAGGTTAGAATGAGTTTAAGTATTTTTTATGTCTTTTGAAATTAATCAAAGTATGATTAACATCGATTAATATTTATTAAAGAAAACAAAGTTTGAAAATCACTTGACCAAAGTCAAGGTTTTTTATGAAAGAGGTTTAATTTTGAAAAAGACAGAAGATTTTGAAAATTGAACAAAGCGGTGGAGAAGAAGTGACTACCCTAGAAAGCAAAATAAGAGCTAGAGATGGGAAGATCTAACCACACAAGGAGCTAACACTAGACAAAAAGTCAATATAAGCAATCCTCTTCCTTTTGGATTTAAACCATAAGCATAATAACCAGATGAAGTAAAGCATCGGAGGAAATCCCAAATTAAGCCAAAGCAAGGTCAAAGATAGGTCCTTCCTGTCGCAACTGCGAAAAGGCCCAGCGGAAACAAACAGAAGAGTTGCCACTGAACATTATTTATCCCAAAGAGAGAGGAAACGATCGATGAAAATCTAAAAGAACGGAAAAATACAAGGTCATCACAACCAAATCTTGGGTTTGGGAGTCGGTTACGCAAGGGGAAGGTATGAGCACCCCTCACATCCGTTGTACTCAACGGGATCCACGCTTGTTGTCTACCAAAGGGGTGAGTTATCTAAAAGCTACTGCAAAACAAGAAAGGGAAAAGAAAAAGGAGTTTCGATAGGACATCACCGCCCTATGCCTACGTATTCCCTCGCGCAATGGGAAAGTCAGAATCAACGTAGTTCAGAAAACTACGGGTGAAGGGGGGAAGGTTTCTCGTCAAGACATTTTTGTCTTGTGCCTACGTATCTCCATCTGGTATGAGAAATTAGAGAAAACGTAGTTCGGGAAACTAGACCACTGGTTGGTTAAGTGTTTTTTTATGAGCGATGCTAAGTTCCCATTCCAGCAGTTAGGGTCGATGCCTGTTTGCTGTAGAACAGAAAAGTAACGTACTCTTTTTTGAAAATGATTTAAGAACAATACTGAAGGATAAAAAGGCTTGAAATTTTTTAAAAAGTTTTAGTGAAGTGAGTTGAATTTGTTTGAGATTTGCGTTGCACTAAAGACTATGACATATGAGTGAATGTGTCGCATATCGCCCAAAGGGAATACACTAAACACTCTAGACAAGTGAGGAGAACCCCCCCCCCTCCCACTCATCATTTCTCACATACTTAAGGCTCGTGGCGCACAATGTTCATCATCCTTTATTAAGTGTCTTAAGATTGTTTGAGACGAGAAGAGAAGACAGAAAAGAAAAATACTAAAGGAAAACTGAAAACCCTAACGTTGTCATACAAAATGGTCATAAGGTCAGGATGAAAAGGAAGTCTACCTAATATTATCATACAAAATAGTCCTATGGTTGAGGTAAAAGGGACTATCCTAATTGTTATCATGCAAAGGATTGAAAGCCTAATGTCTCTCCTACTCCCATCTTAAACAGAGGGACTAGGAATCTTAAGGGATCATGTGAGCAAGCACAAGTAAACACCAATCAATTCAATCACGAATGAAAACAAAAATGAAACTTAAACAAGTTCCAAAAAGAAAATAATGATGAAGAAAAAAGAAGAGTGAAGAATGGACAAACAAGATGAAGACAACAAGCACAATCATTTCAATATCAAGAAAAGTAGACATCATCATCAAACAAACATTCACCATCACAAAGCAAGATGAGATGAAGTCAAATGGCACAAGAAGCAAGGTAGGGAAGCAAGCACAACATATCACACTCAAGTCATATCAATGATCAAAACAAGAGCACACAAGAAAATAATCATGCATCCCATCCATATACAAGGCAAAACCAAATCATACAGGCATGTATACAAAGCATCCCAAAAGGGAAAAGCATGAGAACATGGCATGAAAACAAAATGAAGCCACACATCAACATGATCAACAAGTTTACACTCAAACATGCACACACAAGATCATACAAATGGAGTCACACCAGTGAGAATCAAGATCATGCCTCAAGAAGAATTCAAACATCAAATCAACCATACAAGAGGAACAACCATAAAACAAACATCAAACACTCAAATAACTTGAAGAAGGACAAAATAGCACTCAAACATGAGTTGAAAACAATATCACACCAATTTGCAATTTAAAATCAAATAAAAAAATAAAATAAAAAGGCATATAAAACCTAAAAAAGGATGGAAAATGATTAGACCACAAACAAAAGTCCATGAACATCACCATAGGTTAGAAACCATCATGGGATCATGTGCTAATTTCCTCATAATTTTAAATGGCTCAAAAATAATTTTAAACCAATTAAAATTAACCAAATAAAACAGAAATACATGGAAAATAGCAAAATCAGAAATAAAAAACCAAGAAAATCACCATAGATTCAAAACCATCATAGGATCATATAATATTTTTCTCATAATTTTAAAATGCTTTAAAAAAATTTAAACTAATTAAAATTGGCTCAAACAAATTAAAATTCAAGAAAAATAGCAAATGGAAAAATAAAAATGCTCAAAGGAAATTTTAGAAAATATTTTGGTATTTTCCTAGTTAAAAATGAATTTTCTATGAATTTCTGAAAATAAAATGAATTTAAAAATAACTTAGAAAAAGAAAATAAAACAAAAAAAACAAGATGCGTTGGATCCAACCTCATTAAATGACGTGGCTAATCCAAGGATCCTAAAGCGCATATCCACGATGGACTTAGGTCAACTCAACCACACGGAGCCAACAAAAGTCAGAGGCACCAGATTAAAATAATTGTAAGGCATGGATGGTCAGATGATGCCAGCTCATCATCTTTAACCTCCAGCCATTTCAAAACCAAAGAAATTTGCAGAAAATCGTGGATCCATCAAACTATAACCATTGAAGCTCATAGTGATTTCATTTGATGCGCCTTTTCAAGACGATCTCAAACATATCATCGCGTTATATTTCTTTAAACCATAGCTCACTCGATTTGAAAAAAACCAAAAAGAAAAGCAAACAAGGATTTGAAAATTAAGCATCAAAACTCAATTAAAACCAAAATCTAACAATCCTAACAGCATCAGCAAATCAAGGACTACATCTTAGCAACAAATTTGAGTTGAAATGGTTAAGAATTGTACCTGTTGAATTTCAACTTTAGAGCTCTAAAAATGGAGTCCCCTAGCTTGATTCAGGCCATGATCCTTCAAGTTCTTGAGCTGGTTAGCTTCACTGAATGTTGGTGAAGTTAACTGAATGGAGAATTTGAGTGTTTAGGGTGTGGAAATGAAAATTCAAAGTGCAAGCTTAAGAGTTCAAATGGGATCTCAACAAGGTGATTCTTGATATCAAAGCTTGTGAAAATGAGTGGAATGAGTCCCTTATTTATAGGAGAAGCTTTTTGAATGGATAGTGAGGGTGAATGATGCCAATTTCAACAAATTCGTGCACACCTGCAGCATGAGTAAAGTGTGACTTGAAAGTTGTCAAAACTCACTCAAACCTTGCGCTTCAAGGCTCTAATCAACCCATGCAAGTTAGTTAATCATATTTAGATTGAATTCGTGGCTTAATTTGGTGATTAGAGACCAATTCAAACAAAATCAATTCTGACTTGAAGTGGATTTTTAGTTTTGAAATTCAAATTTTGCCACCATGGTTCTCACAATGTAGATGGCTTTTTGAGATGATTCTTCTTGCATTCGATAGAGGATGATGCCAACTTTTTAATGTAAAAAGAAACTATTAATTTGGCAATCTGAGTTGAGAGATATGATCCTTCAAAGTAGCTTCCATGAAAAGGGTCAAAATTGCAAAACACTTAGAAAAATTTCAAGTCTTTTTAGGGACCAAAAATGACCTATAATGTTTTGACAAAAACCAAGATCTTCCATAGGTTTTTAGCACTTCCACCTTGAATTAAAGATGTATATAACATCTTCAATTTCATTTTAGAAAAATAATAGGATCCAAATGATGAAAATTGACCAGGTTATGACCTTTTGAAGTTGACTAGAAAGTCCTTCCAAAACTCAAAATGACCTATAATGTCTTCAAACTTTTTTTGACTTTTCAAGCATAATTGGATCTTTTATTACAAAGAGAACTTGTAGTGGATGATGAGAAGATTTAATTAGAAAAAGAAACACCTCAAGATGTTGAAAATTGAAGAAGTTATGCCCATTCGATCATAGCATCCACAATTTGCGAAATTAGGTCAACCACTTTGAACCAAACTTGAATCTCTTGGTTAGTTCTTGCCAACCAAGACATGGTGAACCACATATGATATTGAAATGATGTTGCCTTGAATCATACTTGAAGATGAGGATCTTTGGGAGCTCATAAAGTCAAGAAGAAAACCTTGCTTGAGGTTGAAGAAACATGTTCCTCCTATCTTGAGAAACAAGCCATGATGCCTTGATCCTTTGTCTAGAACAATGCTATGCAAATATGAATATGAAAATTCAATGAAACATAAGCCAAGACCCAAGAGAAAAGATAGGAAAATTTTGGTGTGCTACACTTCCGAGGTTTAAAAACCAATTAGGAGAGTCATGTATCAGATGATTTTTAAGGTCAAAGTATCAACACATGCACACAGAAAATTTCCCAAACAAATAGACAAAAAAACAACACCAAGGTCCAAGGTCTCAAATTTCCAAGAGCAAAGGGAAAGGATCCTAGAACTAAGTCCGAAGTCCGAGTCACAAAGTCCAAGCATAAGGTCATAATAGTTCGGATTTAGGAGAACCAAGTCTTTTAGTGTTTAAGTATTTATTAATGTCTTAAAAGAAGTATGGTCCAAGTGGACAAAATAAAAAGAGCATAAGCATAAATAAGGGGTCCAAATGGACAAAGAGAAAATAAGATGATAATAATATGATATGAAAGGATAAAAATAAAAGTGTAAAAGTAAATGACAATAAGTAAAGAGCATACAGATAAATGACAATTAAAGGTAAAATTAGTGTTAGTATGTCAATGTTAATGATGGAGAACGATTTGTCATTTTTTGGAGAATACTCAACCAATCCACCATAAGAATCAGAAGATGAGTCCATACACCATTAAGCGAAGAACTCTAACTCGGATTAAACCAACGAGTATGCCAACTAACTCCCTCAACAACAAGGAAACGATCTATCTCAAACCACGCTACGACGATTAGGAGATTGATAACTCACTTACAAAAACAACTCAATTCTGATAGCGCTATGTTAAACAATCGTAATCAGACTTATGTAGAAGCCACAACTATCTGAGGTCAGTATATAATAATGTTTGTGCTAATGTATGTTAGAGAGACGATATGTAGATTATCCATCGAAAGTAATACCGCACAAAATGAAAATAGGTAACGATCTCATCTTCATCAAGAACTTGAAACATGTTCCAATGATACTGAAGATTTTCATTGATCAAAAGAAAAAAAGAGAAGATGGGAGAAGGGAAGCCAAATTAAATCACAATATTTGAATCATTCCATCTTCAAGTTCCACCACTCTTCTTGGTGGATTAAAACATTAAACCTACCACTAATTCAAAGCACATAAAATGAATCCAATTATCCACTTAAAGATAGATTTGAACTAATGAAGGTTTATCCAACCTCATCAACAATCAAAGTCCACGGAATTTGATCAACAAACACCACAACTCAAGGAAAAACAAAAGGAAGTGGAAGAAGGAAGAAAAGGAACCAAAACAGTCCCAAAACAAGCCAAAAAAACACATTTTGGCACTGTGTTAATCGGTTAACCATCTTAAGGCCAAATTTGGTTAATCGATTGACCATGGCAGTATCAGCAAAAAAATTGAAAAAAAAAAAAGAAGCATTCATGATTTAATCATTTCTTCAAGCACTTCATGATCATGAATGCAATTTAGCACAAAAATTCAAGTAAAACAACAACAGATAACGTCAATAAAACACAATTTGCAAGATGCAAAGATCAAGCAAAAAAAATAAACAAGAAGTCACATTGTGGAAGATGAATCAAGCACAACAATGGTGGAACCAGAGTTTACCACTTTAAAATCTGAAAATGCTTCAAATACACTTCAAGAACCACACTCCAAAGCCTTGATCTACAAAATTTGATGTTGAAGAAATGTTTTGATGGAGGTTTTAGCTCAAAAGTTAGTAAGCTTTAATGAAAAGCTTACTAACTTTTAATGGAAGAAAGAGCTTTGGTGAATTTGGTGGTTGAAGGGAATTGAGACAAATTTTAGCAAGGTTAATTTGGCTATCAAAAGCTTCAAGAATGAATGGAATGAGGCCTCTATTTATAGAATTTAGGCTTGGGAATTTTGGTGGTTTGGAATTTGGATTGGAATTTAATCTAGGCTTGAAAATTGAATTTGGAGGCAAAATCAAGATCAAGTGGTGATTAATAAAGGTGTATGATGGGAATTAATTATGATGAGGTAGGAGAATTAAAATGAGGTGATCTAGAATATTCTCACGATGAAACAAGTGAATTTTGGTGACAAAATGCTGCAGAATTTGAATTTGGCTCATTTTCACAATTCTGCACGTGGTTAATCGATTAACCAATTTTAGGCATATTTTGGTTAATCGATTAACATAGTGAAAAATGGCTTTTTATTGTGTTGTCTTGGCTCCGGCTCAATTATTTTGACTTGTCAAAGAAGGCATGGAAATAAACACATGAATCTTAGAGTCTCTTGAGCAATAAATAATTAAATCTTGGGAAACTCTTGATCAAATGATTTTGGATTGTTTGCACATCAACTTTGACTTTTTCAGATGAATTTGATTCGAGCTGAGGGACTGTTGATTGGTGTTCTTGATCCAAACCTCCTCCTAAAAAAAGAGTTAGTAAAGGAAAAAACATATTTTTGGTATTTTGGTTAGGGTTAGTAAACATGAAAAAGCAAACAAAGAAAATACACAGGTGCCTGATGATCTCCCTAAAAAACAAAACCCATAAAGGAAGGCAAGAGAACCAAAGCTTGTGATATTGTTTGTGGTATCAGACGCAAATGATATGTGGGATTTTAGGGGTAAAAATTAGGGTATTACAATGATGAAAAATTCTCAAGTGCATAAGGAGAATGATGATCATGTTAATTTTGAAGCTAACCATGATCAAACTATAAATGAAGTAATGATGAGTAAGAATGAGAGGATTCCTCGAGTATGTGCTACAAATAGCAAAGAGTATAGATTGACTACTCCAAAGGATACGTTTGCCCATATTGAAGAGCTTTGTAATGTGGAGCATGTAGCTTCTATCAAGTTAAGAAACTTTATGATATTTGCTGCTGAAGATGGGAATGTCCATGATTGTCTCTCTCCTCTTGGAACCAACAGATTAAGTATAATATTGTAAGTGTCTCTAAAGTTTAATATATATCAAATGGATGTGAATGGTGTCTCTCTCAATTTTACCGCGGCGAAAGCAGCTCTCTCGAAAGTTAGTTTCCCCGCCATCTTAGTGGGACTAGTCTAATAAACTTTCAGTTCAACAGCCTGACTCTAACAAGTAAGCAAGTAAACTACCAAGACTCAGATTTATTTTTGTGGTAATGACCTTCTAAAATCACGTTTAGCGTCCCTTTATGACTTTACCAGTACTTAAATCATGGATAACAATTTGAGTAGAAATATTAAAAAATGTTGTCAGAATTGCTTAAGGATGATGCGCTTATGATCAAGGATGTTCATGAAAGAGTTACTAAGGATGTTGATTTTGGTAACATGTCTCTCCTTAATAAGGATAATATGCTGAAGTATTTATGTTAAATAAGGATAACCCTTGGAAAGATGATGAAAGGAGATTTGATCTCTAAAGAAGAAGTCTAAGTTCCAAAGGAACTCACTATGAAAGGAAATGATAACATTCTCATGGGTGTTGTTGATTTGTTGGACAACATGGTGGAACATGTTGTTCATCAGATGCAGTTGGACTTGGAATTAAGAAAGATAAAGGATGTTGGATATCATTCTGAATTTAGAGCAAAGCTAATGAAGGATGATACAGGTGACAAGGAAGATATGTCATACATCTTGAGTTTCAGAGTGGTAACCAGTCACCATCTCAAAAAGATGACGAGCTAGAAGTTCTTAGTCACTTTGAGGAATCTAGTACTGAAGCAGATGTCTTGGTCATGGTGTTCAACAATCAGAAAAGAGTGGTTGACAAAATATTGAAGGGGATATAGTTATCAAAATAATTTTTGACAAGTGAAGAAATGGTTCAGCTACTAAAGGAAATATGTGTGACATACAAGGAAAACCTCATGATAAGTTACAATGGTAATGGATGTTACCCTGCCCTCTCTACTACAAGGAGTCGTTGTAAGAAGTTATTTTGGGAGTCTAATGAGGGACAGATGTCATGACATTTGTCTCTAACATTTTTGAGTTATTAGATGCAGTCAACTCTGAAAAAGAGGTCTGCATTTTTTATAGTCAATAGCAATCAATGTTGGGGAGTTGTGCCAAAAGAGAAAAAAATTTTCTCTCTCCTAAGACCATTTTGGCACAAAAAGTAAGGAGGAATAATTTTAGGTATAACTGGGGTGGCTTTACAAGCAAGAAAAACAGACATCTTGCCTTATCCTTCTCTCAGATTACAGATACTTCTCTCAACAAAAATCAAAATCAAGCTAGTAGGAACAAGCTTGTCCAAGAGATTGAGGCTTCAAAAGAGGTTTTTGATATGATGTAGTTATGGTTGAATAGAGCAAGGAAGCTGGAGAGGTTAAGGATAATATCTCAGTTATTAAACCGTTTTATGGAACATGATCTAAAAAAATTCTAATCAAGAATCTAAATCCTAAAAAGATAAAGAAGATATAGGCGATTATGAATGGACTAATGAATCTGGATGCAAATGATTCTAAATCAGATGAAAACCTTGAGAACTTCATGGATTCACTTAGGCATAAAGAGCTTTTCTAGGAACTTTTGATCCTGTTGTGTCAAATTAGTGGTCTTTGTATTTTAGACATGTTATTTTGTAAAGGCTCTCTAGCCTAGTTTAACTTATGTACTATTAAAACAGATCTAATGCTTGTACCTTTTGATGGTGTTCTGGATATTTTCTCATGTTTATGGTTGTGCATGTCCTAACATACTAACCTATGCATGACTAACATCTAGATGTTAGGTTAAAGACCTCACCCTTTGCCAAATTATGGCAAAAAGGGGGAGTAATATTTTTTCTTAGGTAACAATTTTTGTTTAGTACTAACCTTATAGGGAAGTGCTAATGTTGTGCTCCATGATGGAGCGTCGGACAAGACATCAAGCCCTAGTCCTTGTATATGTGAAAATAGATATATTTGTGTTAGTAGTATTCATTGCATATTCTGATATCAATTACTAACTGGTTTTATTTTCATGACTAAGTATGTGAATGATTGTATACTGGTATATATTAGTTAGTAGGACTGTATGCTATTAACTATGTGATATTAGATTCATGTATGACTGAGTATGTGAATGATTGCATGATTGTCTATTTGGTTAGGAGAAAATGAATGAATTGTGTCCAAGTGTTCAAGATTGGTCTAGATTGCTAAAGTTGTATGGAACTGAAACGCAATGCTCCAGTATGTTGGTACGACATCTGGGTCGTGTGCAACATGTGCCGGATTACTATGTTTTAAAAGAATCTTCTGAGAAGGTTTAGTTATATTTTGTTTCTATTTGTTTTAGAAATATGATTATATTATTTGTTGGACAACTGTGAAGATAAAATCATATTTAAAAAAGATTTAAATTTGAATTTGTAACAAACCAACTCATATATTTTTGTTGGAGATATTCAAGGAGCAAATCAAATATCCAATAGATTGTGCAATTATTCTTGACAAAAATAACTGCAGATCCACAAGGAAAAGCCCAAAGTTATTTTCCTATATAAGGAGTTCAAACCTACATTGGAAAGCAAGCATTCGCATTGAAGATATTAGAGTGCATGGTTTTGTGTCGTGTATTCCACATTAATGCCTTAATAGGATTAGTGTAGAATCTTTATGTACACCTCTATGTTTCAGTAACTTAGCATAGAAGTTTTGTTTAGTTAAGTTGCAATATTCAACATTCTTTCATCTTGTTAAGGCTAAAGTTGATCACTAGAGTTTAGAGGTTGTCTTCCCTTGTCACTGGTTCTCTGGCAGAGAAGAAAGTGAGTAGATTATCATGTTTAAGGGGTAGCTCTCAATAGAAATTTATTGGGTAATGTTAGCAATATATATTAAACAACATAGGGTTTGTTATTTAAGTATAATTGTACTAAGCTACTAATAGAGAATTTCCTTTCTTGGATTGTGGAATCATCCCCCCAAACGTAGGTGCAGTTTCACCAAACTGAGTAAACAATTAATTATGTTCTGTATTGCTTTTCTACTCCATCATCTAGCACTTTTTATTGTAGTGGTTCTAATGTATCTTGTCAAACTGGTTGTCGAAGCGTCGAGTTCGACATTTGTCCCATGAGGAACAAAATTTCCAAATAGTTTTTCATTTTTCTTCTTCTTGAAGTTGAATACCTTATTCTAGTTTCCATGATAATGATGACATATATTATACTAATTAATTATGATTGGTTTGGGCAAAAAGGTTCACAGGTAGAATTCTAGAAATCAATTGCTTGAACCAATTAACATTGGATTTCATTGGTTTGGTTCAGTTTTCGCCTGAACTAAAAATATTATCGAACCAAATACCATGGTTTGGTTTGGATTCTAGTTTGGTTTGGATTTTCCAAAACGAATGAACAACACCCCTAATTTGAATGGACTTTGTTGGTTTTACTTTGGTCGAATTTGTTTTTCTTACTATGGTTGGTTTGCTATTATGACTAAGAACTTCTACCTTTGCCTCTTTTGAGGCAAATACAGGGAGATAAAAATATTCTGATTATGTTTGTCTTATTTGTGTTGATCTAGTCGAATTTTATTCAGTATGTGCATATTATAAAAAAATTGCCTAAAAATAGACAAAATAGGAGTTTGTTATTAATGTTGATTGACTAACTTTTTTAAGAAAGTTGTTAAGAAAGATGTCTTAACTAGTTATGAGACATCTTATATATGTTTATCTCTGAAGCGCACTATTTAAATGTCTACCTCTGATGCGTATTTATGATTCGCTTTAGATTATTTATTCAAGATTTGTTTCGTTCATAATCCTCTCGAAGACCGCAAGGATTGAATTTAAAAGAATTACTTTTTAAGCCAAATTAATTTGAAGAAGATTATATTAAATCATATATGCTGATTATATATGATTTGAATATGATTTTAATGATGAATATATGATTTTCTATTCTTGGCAATGACACTATTTCTATCCAAATCACTTTAGTAAATATTTTATTAAATCATAATTTTGGCAGAAGAATATTTAGTTTGATATGATTTAATTAAAATATATAGATTCATTTTTATTAAAGAATATTTGTTTTGCAATTTTAGGATTTAGGTGATTTATGGATTAAAGCCTACAACTTTTTTCAAGTTAATGATTATTACTATTTAAGAAGATGGTTTTCCTTGTTTGAAGATCAAGAATTTTGGGAAGTCCTGTATGTGTCATATTTCATTGAGTCTGTGTAATTTTGTTGTAATACTATATTATTCATTTTTTTAATAATTATTTTAGATGGATTAAAGTATTTGATATGTAATTGTAATTTGAATCATGCCGTATATAATTATTTTCTTTCAAACACTTAGAATAGTGTTTGAATAAAAGTGAGAGGTTTTAGATGAGATTCATATAGTATTGACTACTGATTTAATGAAATTTCTTTCATTGTGCTAATGACCTCCAAACGTAGGTGATGTCGCACCAAACTAAATTAATAATTATTTGGGTTATTTAATTTGTTTATTTGTTCTTTGCTTCTTTAATATCTTATTGTCTCACACATTTTTTCAAGATTGTGTATGATATATTGTCGTTGATCGAACTAAATTTCACCCACTATTTTACCTCAATTTTAAATGAAAAACAAAATGTCAAAGGGGGACCAAGACAATTTGAATATAAAATAAGAGGACTAATTTCATAAATGATAGAAAATAGCGGGATTAAAAATGTAATTATGCCTTAAACAAAATAATTATTTTAGGGACTCCTTTGCTTTGAACACACATAATAAAGAAACACCTTTTATTATAAATAATTAACATGATACAAGTTTTAAGTTCAAACCTAAAATCATTAGCCTTGAGAGGTAATTGTGGTTCTTATGTGTTAGGAGAAACCAACATAGAGAAAATAAAGAACACAATCACAACACAAGAATGAAATAGGAAACTCAAAAATAAAAGAAAAAATCACGACAGTTGCCAAGTGATAATCAAAAACTAATATCATGTGAAAATTATTACAACACATAAATTATCTTCAAACACGCTCACAATCACTAGGACACGAACACTCTCCAAAACAAATGTCCAACTACATCTCACAATATTCTAATAGAAGAATATAAGAGGAAAAAAAAGAAATAAGTATAAGATTAAAATGTTTTCTGAACTACTCCGATTATTTTATCTTCACCGACAAATATAATTCAAAAGAGCTATCATACTTTACTCTACCATGAAGAGTATATTATACTTGAAGTTAAACCACTCTAATAATTTTCACATGTCGAACATTTAACTAAAAATAATGGTACAATCTAGTATAAATATTACTCATAATATTTACATATATGTAAAGATTTAATATCACATATCAATGATTGTGAGATATCGTCATCGATCTACTCATACAACAATTTATATGCATTCCTCTTGTCTCATTTGACAATAAAATTTGACTAGAGATAATTTAAAAATAATATTGTAATAGTTAATGAAGTGTCATGATTAATTTATACTTATTGTTAATTAAATATATTAATTATTTTAACAACTCTTTTACTTAGAACATACATAATTAAAAAATACATTTTATTATAAATAATTAACATGATACAAGTTTTAAATTTAAAGGTAAAGTCATTAGCCTTAAGAGGTAATCATGATTCTTATGTGTTGGAAAAAATAAGCACCGAGAAAATAAACAACACAATTTCAACATAAATACTTAATGTGGAATCTCCAAAGTAAGAGAAAGGACAATGATAGTTGTCGAGTGATAACCCGTAAATAATATTATGTGAAAATTATTACAATATGTAGACTATTCTCAAACACTCTCACAATCCTTAGCACATGAACACTCTCTAAAAAAAATGTATAACTATATCTCACAACACTCTAACATAAGAGTGTAAGAGAAAGAAAAAACATATGTAAGATTAAAGTATTTATGGCTGATGCATCTTGTAATATAATTCAAAGAACTATCATAAAGAGTATATTTACTTAAAGCTAAACTACACCAAGAAATTTTACATTGTCTCCAACGACAAATATAGTTAAAAAAAACTATTATGCTCTACCATGAAAAGTATCTTTTATTTGAAGCTAAATCACTCCAATAATTTTCACATGTCAAACATCAGACTAAAACTTATGATGAAACTTCCACGTTAGAATGAAATTCTTCAACCACCGACATAATTTCACAACACATATTATATCAATATTAATCAACATTCATATGCTAACCAACATCTTACGTATTTCTAATCATATAAACACATTTTTAACTTGAATTTTTCACAATCTAACGAAAATCTTCCATCAAACTTTTCTTGGTCAAACTTCGCAATGGAACTTGTATCATCTTTGTTTTTTTATGTGAATGATTAAACAAAGTTTCAACCACATAACATACTAAGAACACATATCCCTAAATCCAACTAAAATCACTCATACTAGCTGTTAAGAAAAACTATTCAAAAGTAAAAAACACAATCTCAACCCAAGAACACGCAAACTCCATAATAAAAGAAAAAACTATAGAAATTGTCAAATGACAACTAAAAAATAATAATATATGAAAATATTACAATACATAGACTAACCTCAAGCATTCCACGAATTTTAGTACACTCTTACTCTTCAAAACAAATGTTTAACTATATCTCACAACATTTTAACATAAGAATATAAGAGAAGATAATTATTACCATATATTATTTTGACCAAATATAGGACAAATTTGTTTCATTGTTTAAATTTTATTTTATAGTGTTACATATTTTTGTTCAAAATAGTTTATAAAGATTTTTTTTGAAAAAGTTTCAAATAAAAGATTTGTTTAGTTTTTCTTGAAATATTATTTTATTATAATTTTTTGAATATCCAAGTTTTAAAATATCACTTAAATTTAAGTTTATTTTAAATAATTTTCATAAAAATAACTTTTTAGATATATATTTTAAAAATATTATATAATTTTAAGTATGTTTTAATCTTCAATAATGTATATTTATGTTACTAAATGTCAAAATCAATTTTTTAATTTAGAAAAAATTAGTTAAAAAAACTTTTACTATTTTGAAAGCATTTTTCGTAAAAATTATTTTTGAATATCAAAATTTCAAAAAAATAAGTTTGAAACTATTTTAAATATTTTTTTATAAAATTTATTTTTGAGATATATATATATTATAAAAATTATGTAATTTTGAGTATGTTTTAATTTTTAATAATGTCTATTTATATTACTAGATGTTAAAATTAGTATTTAAATTTAAAACACAATGAGTTGATTTTATTTTACTATTTGAAATTTTTTTTTTTGAAAATATAAAAAATATATTTATTTAAAAGATAAAATAAATGTTCCAAAATAATATAAGAATTATAAAAAAATAATGAAAATACTTGCACAAAATACAAAATTAATTTGAATGTGCACATTACAAAAGTTTAATTTCAAAACCAAACATAAGTGATTTATGTTCAAACCATGCAAATAAGATTTTAGAGTGTCAGAGCTGGAAGAAAAGATTGACATAAGACATAGCCTCCAATTTAATGTATATATGCATATGAGGCTCTTGTGTGTTTTTGTTTTTTAGTTTTGTATATAGAAATGAATCAAGCTGAAGCAGAATCTATCCATATCTATTATAAAAAAAGTGAAGGACATGCACTATTACATTCTTACACAATCACTATAGAGTAAAAATAGTACATATATTAATAATGTTATTAAAAAATTGGTAAAGGTTTAACTAAATTTTTTATGATTAAAATATTATCAGAGATTAAATGTTGAACTAACAATTTACGGTCATCTAACTAACACTTTTTAGTTGAAACTTTTAGCTATTTAATTAAATTATTAATTTTATAATTAAATTTTGTTATTATTAGTTTCATAAAATATTTATCTTAATTAAATTAATTCTTTCGAATAAATCTTTTAACAAAAAATTCTCTCTCTCTCTCTCTCTCTCTCTCTCTCTCTCTCTCTCTCTCTCTCTCTCTCTCTCTCTCTCTCTCTCTCTCTCTCTCTCTCTCTCTCTCTCTCTCTCTCTCTCTCTCTCTCTCTCTCTCTCTCTCTCTCCTCTCTCTCTCTCTCTCTCTCTCTCTCTCTCTCTCTCTCTCTCTCTCTCTCTCTCTCTCTCTCTCTCTCTCTCTCTCTCTCTCTCTCTCTCTCTCTCTCTCTCTCTCTCTCTCTCT